>JAPYXV010006120.1:0-10017 GCA_028533065.1 Trachops cirrhosus | reverse complement strand
ATCACCAGTGCTTTGAACTGTGCATCTTATAGGTTGGCTATCTCTTGGTAAAAGGATGAGTTCTGGGGCTTTCAATTGATCTTCTGTTTGAGCCATCTCTTTGTTTTTGTTTTTGTTTTTTTGGGTTTGGTCGGGCCTGTTACATATGAGGGGCAGAACCTTAGGTGTTCACCAGGGCAGGGCACCCCAGTTACTGGGTTGTGATGCTGTATGTGGGGGTGGGTCCGAGAAGGAACAGTGGCGCTTGCTCCACTCTCTGTAGGACCTCAGTCCCTTCAGCCACTTTCCCCCAGCAAACTGGCCCCCTCTGGTGCCAATTCCCATGTGGGTGGGCCTGTGCACCCCGTAGAACCTTCCTTTTCAATCAGTGCCCCAAGACTCTATTTCCCGCGTGCTGGGACCCTGAGTTGCGCGCAGTGCCTTGCTTCACAATTGCTGCCTCGCTGGGTCTTCTGGTCACCACCCCTGGGCTGGGGCCCACCAGCTGCCACTTGTGCGCCCACGGTCTGCCCGCTGTGGTCTTGCATGCTGCCCCGGTTACCTGGGCTGTCCCAGTTGCCTTTTGAGCTTCCGGTCCCACACTCACAGCTCTCTGCTGCAGGACCCGCACCTGGCTGCCCGACTCCACCCCTCCTACCAGTCTGGATGAAAGTGTCTAATTTAACTTCTTGGGTGTCTGACTTCCATACAGTTCAATTTTCTGTCAGTTCTGGTTGTTATTCTATTTCTAAACTGTTGTTGTCCCTATCTTGGTTGTGTGAGGAGGCTCAGTGCATCTACCTATGCCTCCATCTTGGCTGGACTAAAAATTTTATTATTAAAAAGCCAAGGCACAAACACACGTATTAGCCTGGGGCTAACAGGGTGAGGATGGCCAGTATCACTGTCTTCTGCCTCCACACTTCATCCCACTGGAAGGTCTTCAGGATGATAACACACATGGAGCTGTCACCTCTTGTGACGACAATGCCTTCTTCTGGAACGCCTCCTGGAGGACCTGCATGTGGCTCTTCTTGAGAAGGTGTCACTCCTTTCAGACGTGTGTCCCTGGTGGTTTGCTTGGTTTGTTTCCTTTTTTTGTTATAAATTTATTTGTAAACAGGTAACACTATGTTACACAGTTACGATGTCATTAGGTGACAGGAATTTTTTTTAGCTCAATATAGTCTTATGGGACCACAATTGTATGTTCAATCTGTTGTTGACTCCAAGTCATTGTGGCACATTACTGTGCCACTTAATTCACATTAATGTAAGAGCTCTCTGTTATGGATCACCCTGGTGTATAGGATACCAATGAATGAAAAATAAAAGCTTTTGCAGAACTAGAGTTTGCACAGGCAAAAGTTAACCCTGACATGAAAGACATGGGTTAAGTGTGACTCTCCTAGGTTCTTTTTTTTAAAATCATATTTTATTTTTCAATTATAGTTGACATATACTATTATATTAGTGTCTGGTGTACATTCCAGTGGTTAGACATTTTATAACTTACAAAGTGGTCATCCCACTGAATTTCATGCCCATCTGACACCATATATAGTTATTAGAATATTATTGACTATATTTCCTATACTGTACTTTTTATCTCCATGACTGTTCTGTAACTACAATTTGTACTTCTTAATCCCTTCACCTTTTTCACTCATCCCTCCAATCCCCTCCCATCTGGGAACCATCACAATATTCTCTGTATCTATGAGTCTGTTTCTGTTCTTGTTTATTTATTTTGTTTCTTAGATTCAATTGTTGATAGATAGGTATTTATTGCCATTTTATTGTTCGTATTTTTTATCTTTTTTTTTCTTCTTTTTCTTAAAGAAGACCCTGTAACATTTTATGTAATACTGGTTTGGTGATAATGAACTTCTTTAGCTTTTTCTTCTCTGGGAAGCTTTTTATCTGTCTTTTGTTTCTAAATAGTTTTACTGGGTAGAGTAATCTTGGTTGTAGGTCTTTCCTTGTCATCACTTCGAATATTTCTTGCCAATTCCTTCTGGCCTGCAAACTTTCTATTGAGAAATCAGCTGATAGTCTTATGGGGGCTCCCTTGTAGGTAACCAGCTGCTTTTCTTGCTACTTCTAAGATTCTCTCTTTGTCCTTAACCTTTGGCATTTTAATTATGATGTGCCTTGATGTAGGCCTCTCCCTTACCTGGTGAAGGAAATAGACATAAAAGTTCAGGAAGCATAGAGAGTCCCAAGGAAAATCAACCTGAAGAGGTCCACTCCTAGGTTCTTTTGAGGGCAGATAATTGCTTGGGTTGGCAGCTGTAGTCTGGCCCCTAAATGTGCCAGCTATCCTTGGCCAAGTGGGTGATAGGGTCAGAGGTCATGATGCAACCAAATTCACAGTCATTAGCTAGAAGCACATTCTGACTGTGGTGGGTCAGTAGTGTGTCCTATAATGTAGGGAGAGAGGCAGCAGAACATGGTGGCCGGATGGAAATCCCCACTCTGCCACATACTGTCATCAGATAAAATGAAGATAATAATTCCTACCTTTCAGGGTATTTGTCAAGATTAAACTGAGAAAGCAATTCGAGCACAGTACCTAATAGATAGTAAACTCTTGGTAAATGGTAGCTGTTTGTCCAAACCAGTTACACTTTCAAAAAGGAAAGAAGGTACTGAAATGATACATGTTATATAATTTATATGTTATATAATTGAAAATTGTATATATTTGCTGAAAAATTAGTTTTATTATATGGATAGTTCTATAGGATATTTGTATTTAAACATTTTTGAAATGATAGTCTTAAAAATTCATGTACATTAGAGCAAAATAAAAAATGAAACCTTTATATTGTCTTACTTGAATATTAAAAAATAAGTAGGATTATTTTTGTTAAGTATTTACATAATCAGCTTTTTAGTCATATCTGGCTCTGCAAATACATCACTGGCATTTTTATGCAGAATGCCTTTTTTTCTAATGTGGACATTAGTTTTAATTTTTCATGATATCTGTGGTTGTTTTAGAAGTTGTACTTTGTTAGTAAAGTTGAAATTGACACCCTAAATTAACTTTCTTCTGTAAATCATAATATTTTTACTTGAGAAAAGTAATTTCTCTACAAGAACTGAGTAAAAACTAAGTGAATTCTGCTAAATAGAGAATATTTTCAATTATAATATTTTTGTATTAAAATGTGTAAGTAATCAGCTAAAATATAATTCTTGATACTGGGTTTTGTTCTGTTTTTTGCCTCCATTCAGAGTATCTTTCCTTGACAAACATTTCTAGAGGACAAAATTCATCAGATAAATTATCTCCAGATGTGATTCTTTTGATGTTTCCCCAACTGGGATGCTACAAAATCAAAAGTGCTCCTAATGTTTCTCTCCACAAGTGGATATATTCCAAACAGCACTTATGGAATTTCAGTATTAAATCTTGGACAAGACTTGAGTGTTCATTATTTAATTTATTCACTCTTTGTTATAATTGGGGTGTTTCAGGTCTTTCTTTTTGCAAGTTTTGTTTTCCAATAATTGTAATTCTCCAAAAGCTTCAACAGCTGAAGTTTTCTGGTGCTCCTTGATTTTTGATTAAAATCTCTAATTGAACAAATTAGCTATTGAACAAATGCAACCCAAATCTAGAGGACTCATTTACAAAAAGTTCAGTAGCACCTACAGGACACATTGATTTACTAAGTAGTTCCAACTAATGATGGCAGTGAAGAGAGAAGTCTAGTGTGGCCATGCTGAAGTGTGTGTGTGTTTTTAATTTTAATTTTAATTGTTTTTTAATTTCAACATTGGCTTCTATACAAAAATTATGTAGTTTAATATTTAGCATATTCAAAATTTTAAAATTTGGGGTGACAAATACAACTTCTCTTTCAATTGTTATATAATGTAATTTTTTGAGTGAAATTATGACTTTTATTTACACTTTAACCAATTCCAATTACATTTCTGCTTCATATCTTAATTTTATTTTAATTAATTAATTAATTATTTTTCTTGGATGCTTGTGTCCCTCCCCACCCCCATTCATCCATATCTTAATTTTAATGGTAGATGTCTTACTCCTGGCTGGGTGGCTCAATTGCTTGGAGCATTGTCATGCACACCAGAAGGTTTTGGGTTCAATTCTGGGTCAAGGCACATACCTAGGTTGTGAATTTGATCCCTGGTTGGGGCATGTGCAGGAAGCAACCAATTGATGTCTTTCTCTCCCATCGATGTTTCTCTCTCTGTCTCTCTAAAATCATAAAAACATATCCTCAGGTGAGGATTAAAAAATAAATAAATACATTAAATTAGGTGTCTTAAATTAGTAAAATATTGTTTTTTTTTCCTGTAGATACAGTGTTCCGCCAAAGTTATGCAGTGCAATCACAAATACTTTTAAATTAAATTTATGGAAAGATTCACAATAATGTTAGATATTTAATCTTAAACAGAGTAAATTTCTGGAAACATTGCTTGGATTTCATGAATTAGTTAAAAAAATCAAACCATTTCTGAAATTGATCTTTCTAGGTGAAGCTTTGATAACACTGACATAAAAATAGCAACATGGAACTGTTTATAAAAATTCTTCTTTGTTTGTTACCGTACACATATAGCAACCCCTTGGTCCTCAGGTAGTCAATCCACTGAGCCACACCAGCCAGGGCAGCACTTAATATTTTAATAAATGTAAACTTCCATTTTTGAGCTCATTGTTATTGAAAGAGCTTATTGCAAAAAATAAAGCATCACCAAATAATAACATAGTTAGTCATTGTAGGTGTACTCGTCCATCATGCAAGAAATGACCAAGTCATTATGTTAGGAGTGTCTAGATTGGTCTCTATATGCTTTTAAGGCAGCACTCTTTTGGCCTCTTTTCCATGACAATATTCTGAATACGCTAACCCATAATTTCCCACCTCTCCCACCAGCTGTGCCTTTGCAGTTCCATTCATCCTGCAGGCCTGAGCGTGGGCATGGCACGCCAAGCTGGTAAGTCCCAGGGCACAGGGCAACAGCATGTTCTCTCACCACAGCCTGAGGCTGGAGGGGTTCACTGTCCCTGGCAGCTCCAATTTGGGTGCATTTTCTTCTGTCAGCAAATGCAGTGCTGTTCTGAAGTGGAAGTGGTGGTTCCATTGTATTTGGAAAGGACTGGGGAAAGTAGAAATGGGTCATTGCTGGTTATTGTTCATTAGAGTGATATCTGTGTTTGCTGCTTGTCTTAGTTCAGAGTGCTGTAGCCAAATATAGACTGGGAGGCTTAAACAGCAGATATTTCTCGCAGTTTTGGAGTCTGGAAGTTCAAGATCAAGGTGCTGGCAGATTCTGTGTCTCGTGAGAGCATAATTTCTGGTTTGCAGATGGCTGTCTTCTTGTTATATCCCCACATGGCCTTTCTTGATGTGCATGTGTGTGTCTGGGTGTGTGTTTATGGGGTCAGCGGCTCTGGTTCATTTCTCTCACAAGGCTACTAATCCCATTGCTAGGACTCCATCTTCATGACCTCATCTAAGCCTAGTTACCTCCCCAAAGTCCCACCTCCAGATACCACCTGGGAATTAGGGCTTTAACACATAAGTTTTGATGGGGACACAGACAGACATTCAGTCCATAGCACTGCTCATGTGCTTTATGTAGTGTTGGATGAGACCATGGGGGGAGCTTGGAAATACAAAGTGTAGGGCTACTCAACCAATCCCAGCTTTCTTTCTTTCTTTCTTTCTTTCTTTCTTTCTTTCTTTCTTTCTTTCTTTCTTTCTTTCTTTCTTTCTTTCTTTCTTTCTTTCTATATTTAAAATGATTTATTTTTAGAGAGAGGGGAAAGGAAGGAGAAAGAGAAGAGAAACATCAATGCGTGGTTGCCTCTTGCACATGCCCAACCGGGGACCTGGCCTGCGACCTACGCATGTGCCCTGACTGGGAACTGAACTAGCAATCCTTTGGTTCACAGGTCGGCACTCAATCCACTGAGCCACACCAGCCAGGGCCCAGCATATTTTAATGCGACTATTAATAGTAGTTCTTTATTAAAGTGAAAATATCAAGGCAAATGTTAAACCAAACAGGATGGGAGGACGATAAGCCCAAACCTGGACTGTCTGGGGCAGAAAGGGACCCTAGCCATTATTAGAAAGGATAGCACTTTATCTGAAAAGAAGTTTTTACATATGAACGCTAGAGGGCGCTTTAGACTGTAAGAATTTTGCTTTAATTTACACAACATGTTCAGTACAAAATTGATGTTAACAAGTTTCAAAAGTGAATAGTTTATACACGTTTAAAATAATCATAAAATAGTAAATGGTTTATTTACTTAGGTAAGTACATATTAGGTGATTTTGATATTCTAAAGACTATGAAAATTCAATGCAAATGTTTTGGTGTGTTTCTACCATTACCCCATACTAAAGGTTATGATGATTTTATTTTTGTTTTACTTCAAAATTTAAAAAAAAAGTCTTCAGGAATGCCTTACAGTTAAAGATTGGGTTGCAGTTTGCCCTCACTAACTGAGATTTTGTTTTTTTTCTTGGGGGGAATGTCAGGGAGGAAGTGCTGTACAGCCAATTAAAACAACTACAGCATTGTTCTTCTTTCAAGATGAACCTAATGGCATTGTTTTATATACACATGGCATCCACCGTTCTTATCATAAGTGTTAACAAGTAAGAGTGGGTTATTAAGGCGAGTGCTCTAGTGTTTAGGGAAACACAAACAGTGGAAGGAAATGTTTGACCTGGCATCTGATCTAGGGCCTGTGGTTTTGTCCCCACCTCTGTGACTTTGGGCAGATTTTACAATCATTCTGTGTATGTTTTTTATTAAAATGTTGGGGTTGAACTAAATGACTGCTAAGTCTTTTTGTAAGTCTGAAATTCTCTAATCTTGAGTCTTATACTTAACTTTGATTAGTCTTAATTTATATTTGCACATAGGTGTCATGTCTAGAAATTACTTCCAACTCACACTGTGACGTCTGCGGCACTGTATCACCTGGATCAGACGAGAGTGGGGAGGTAGGTGATTCCTGTCAAGTTCTTTATAATGGCTTGTTCTGCATCAGAAATAAGTAGCTTTTGTCCACTGCCAGAAAATACTCATATAGGTACTGCTGCCCAACCTCAGAGTTGCTTTGAAGCAAAAATGATGGTTAAATGTTTATATTTCACTGACTTTCTGACTAGAATAAAAATGAGGGGCCAAAAATCACTTGAGATTTTAAATCCAATCTAATTAGTCTGTTTTTGATGTTAGGAAAACGAATGAGATAAACATTTCCCAGGTAACTATGAGCCCCATTTGCCCTCATATAATTGGGGCCAGACTCATTAGTGATCTGGTGTTTGATTTAATAGTGTTGCTATACAGGTGTTTAACTCCTGAAGAATGCTCTGACATTTTCAACTGAGTTTTCCTTATAAAACAAATATATTGTTGAATAATGTATGCTTTACATGGAAAAATAAAATTAGCAACATTCACCTCTTTTGGAAGGAAAATAATTTGGTTGGTAGAATTGTACAACTCCTGTCTGTATATACACAAAAAAGTGATTCTCAGTGTGTTTCTAAATTTGTAAGATTTTCAGTAGCCATTTGCGTATCTTTATGTGAACACATGTCTATGTGTGAGTATGTGCCTGTGTGCATGCATTTTCATGTCTTGTGGCCGCAGGTGTATCTCTATGTTCACACTTCAAGTGTATATTCATTACAGTTAGTAAATCTTGGATGATAACTTGTTTTACATCTTGAAAGTTTCTCTATACTTCATAGTTCCCCATCTGTGATTGTGAAGTCAGAATTAAGCAGATCCCAAAGGGAACATGCATATCTTGATAATTTCTTCATGACTCATAATGTCTGAACTGAGTCTTGGGAGCAGCAAGCAGAGTAGGGGAGGAAAGGACACAGAGTCTAAATGAAAAAGGAAAGTAAGGCAGGGGTCTGATGGGTCTCAGTCCAGGGAACTTGGCCAGATGGGTGCACAACTAGTCAAGTCTGCAATGAGTCCACAAGTGGCAGCCTCTGGAGGTCAGTGTCAGGTAGATTCAACCCATCTGTTATTCATCAACCCTGTACTGAGTGCCTAGTTTGTGCCATGTGCTACAATTGGTGAAATGAATATGGAATTTTCTTCCCTTGTGCATTTTAAGGACTAGCAGGTGAAACAGACAATACCCATGGTAAAATCATAAATGCTAAGAGGAGTGCCATGGGAGCCTCAGGGGTTCAGGCTGCTGGCTGGCAGAAGACCTCACTGAGGATGCAATGCCTGATGTCTTTGAAGGGAAGACAAGGGTTCCCCTGGTGGACAGCAATCCTATGTGTGAACGAGGGAGTGTGGGCCTCCATCCTGTGCAGCGTGGTTGAGAGGAGGGTCATGCTGGGGAGTGGCAGAAGTGCCTGTCAGACATGGACCTCTCGGTTCTTTTAAGGCTTTATGAGGTCTTTGATGGACAGGCTGGCTTGAATTCAAGATAGTGAATCCTGGTTTCGTTGTTGTTCCTTAGATAATCTTCACTTATTTAAGGAGTACAGTGATTTTCTCAGTCATTTAGCTAAAAATTAATTTTATTATTTTTCATTAAAAGTATGTCAGAAACAACACAGAGGGAAGAGAGAATCAAATGGCTGTCAATATTTACACTGTTCTTTTTAATGAAATAATTTTCAAGATTATCAGTCAAGACTCCCTTAGTTGCAAGTGACTGAAACTCCACTCCAACTAGCCTATGCAAAAAAGGGAATTTGTGGGTTCATATAATTGGGAAGTCTAGAGGGTGGAGACAGGAATAGTTAGACCAGAGTTTCAAATGCTGCCCCTCATCTCTCTTCTCTTCTTACAGTTTTGGGTTCTACAGTTTTTAAAAAGAGTATATTTCTTGAGAATTCTAATGAGGTAGAGAACTTCGGTTGGATGAGCATGTACTAAAACACTGAAAAAAAACCTTGTAGAATTATAAAATAAAAAATGAAGTCATTCTTTTGGCACCCCATTGCTTGACTTTTGTGGGACAAGAGTGTCAAACATTGAGAATAAATAAATATCACACATCAGCCCTGAGCAATGAAGATTGAGGGTGTTAGACTGACTCATATAACGTATGTGTTAGGTACGTTTCCTAAACCTTTTAGGTGTAACACATTAACGTTCATCCAAATTCGTCGAGATAGGCATGAGTGTTATCTGTACTTTATGGATGAGGAAATGGAGGCACGGGGAGTTGAGACTGCCCAGGGTCACACGCTAGTGCACAGAAGTTTGTCTTCAGCCATGTGCTCTTAACCATTGTCCTGTACAATACAGTTGCATGCATAATAGTGAATAATTTTTATTGAATGGGTAACTATTGTGTTACAAAGATACTAAGTATGTGGTAAAGAAGGAAAGAGGGAAAATGCTGTATTTCCACCCCCAGCAGTTACCTCAATAATTTGATGCATCCACCCAGCTCCCAAGGGTCATCCCCACTCAAGGTGGGGATGGATTTACCTGGGTCAAGGCTTACTTGAAAATAGTGAATATGGATTGAAGGCCACCACTAATCAACCCTGGGGAGTTTGGCTCCGGGATAGCATAAAAGAGCAGGGGAACAAGAATAGGGTCCACTTCCTGAGAGAATAGGTAAAATGCAAGGTAGAGGAGATAATGCTTAAACACCCTCCACAGCTTTGTTCTATAAACCAAATATCAGGAACAGCGGAGCCCCTCTGTCTGTCTGCTCTGGGAGCCAGACCTCCTTGGGTGGAACCCTAACCAGGCAAGATAGACACTGAGGTGATAGGACTAAAGCTGGTTTCAGTCAGGGATGTGTGAGGTAGGGGTGCGGGAGGTATGTTTGAGGTTGTCTCCCTTGGCTAATTCTTTTCTGTCTTTTTTTTTTAAAAATAAGATTTTATTTATTTATTTTTAGAGAGAGGGGAAGGGAGGGAGAAAGAGGAAGAGAAACATCGATATGAGAGAAAAACATTGATCAGTTGTTTCCTGCATGTGTCCTGACTGCAGACCAAACCTGCAACCCAGGCTTGTGCCCTGACTGGG
>JAPYXV010000612.1:0-14965 GCA_028533065.1 Trachops cirrhosus | reverse complement strand
TGAAGAAAAACATCCCATTCGATACAGCAAAAAGAAAAATAAAATATCTAGGCATAAACCTAAGCAAAGAGGTAAAAGACCTGTATTCAGAAAACTACATAACACTGAAGAAAGAAATCAAGGAGGACCTAAATAAATGGAAACATATACCATGTTCATGGATTGCAGGAATGAACATCATCAAAATGTCCATACTACCCAAAGCAATCTACACATTCAATGCAATACCTATTAAAGTACCAATGACATATTTCACTGACATAGAACAAACACTTCAAAAATTTATATGGAACCATAAATGACACTGAATAGCTGCTGCAATTTTGAGAAAGAAGAGTAAAGTAGGAGGGATCACAATACCTGATACTAAACTATACTACAAAGCCACTGTAATCAAAACAGCTTGGTACTGGCGTAAAAACAGGAACATTGGCCAGTGGAACAGAACAAAGAGCCCAAAAATAAACCCAAATCTCTATGGTCAATTAATATTTGACAAAGGAGGCAGCAACATAAACTGGAGTAACAATAGCCACTTCAACAAATGGTCTTGGGAGAACTGGAAAGCTACATGCAAAAATATGAAACTTGAGCACCAAGTTACACCATACACAAAAATAAATTCAAGGTGGATAAAAGACTTAAATATAGACCGTGACACCATTAAAGTCCTAGAGGAGAACATAGGCAGGAAAATCTCAGATATTGTACGCAGAAACGCTTTTACTGACATGTCCCCTAGAGCAAGGGACATAAAGGAAAGAATAAACAAATGGGATCTCATCAAAATAAAAAGCTTCCACACGGCTAAAGAAAACAATATTAAAATAAAAAGAGATTTTTAAAATAAAAAGAGACATATTTGCCAATGATACCTCAGACAAGGGTTTAATCTCCAAAATATATAACTTACACGACTCCACTCGAAGAAGACAAGAAACCCAATTAAAAAATGGGCAAAGGACTTGAATAGGCATTTCTCCAAGGACAGGCAGAGGATCCAGAAACACATGAAAAGATGGTCAATATCACTAGCTATCAGAGAGATGCAAATTAAAACCACAATGAGATACCACTTCACACCAGTCAGAATGGCCATCATAAACAAAGCAACAGACAACAAGTGTTGGAGAGGTGGTGGAGGAAAAGGGACCCTAGTGCACTGTTGGTGGGATTGCAGACTGGTACAACCACTGTGGAAAACAGTATGGAATTTTCTCAGAAAACTAAAAATGGACCTGCCCTTTGATCCAGAAATTCCACTGCTGGGACTATATTCTAAGAACCCTGAAACACCCATCCAAATGAACCTATGCACCCCATTGTTCATAGCAGCACAATTTACAATAGCTAAGTGCTGAGAGCAACCTAGGTGCCCATCAGTAAATGAATGGATCAAAAAACTATGGTACATTTATACAATGGAATACTACGCAGCCAAAAGAAAGAAGGAGCTCCTTCCCTTTGCTAAAGCATGGATGGACCTGGAAAGCATTATGCTAGGCGAAATAATCCAGGCATTGAAAGACAAATACCATATGATCTCGCCTTTAACAGGAACCTAAACAACAAAACAAAGAAACAAGTAAAATATAACAAAAGACACTGAAATGGAGGACAGGTTGTCAGTGCCCAGAAGGGAGAGGGGAGAGAATTTCAGGGGAGAAGGGAAGGGTTTACAGGAACAAATATAGAGGGCACAAGGACAAAACTAAGGGGGTTGGAAATGGGAGGGAGGAGGAGAGGGATGGGTGGGTGGGCTGGAATGGGAATAAAGCATAGAAACTGTACTGAATAAACTAAAATAAAAAAAAAAGAAATGAAGAAAGGAATGATGATAATGTGTTGCATCATTAAAGAGGGAAGTTATAAAATGGAAACAAATTGTAATTCAGAGTTGAAAAATACAATAACAGGGCATATGGGGACCTCAGTAGAGTGGCTCAATAGTAGACATGAACTGATAGATGAGAGAATAAGCAAACTGTAAGATAGATAGATAGATATCAAGGCAAAAAAAAAAACAATGAAAAAAGAAGAAAAATGAAGATAGAGCCTCAGAAAAATGTAAGGTAACATTAAGTGTACCAACAAATTTATAATGGAAAATTTTAATTTGCCATGACCAGATAACTTTATCACTGAACTCTACCAAAAATTTAAAAAGTAATTAATACTGATTCTTCATAAAATCTCTCAAAAAATATATAAGAGGAGGGAGTACTTCACAATTCATTTTGTAAGGCCAGTACTGCCATAATACCAAACCAAGAAAAAGACATCATAAGAAAACCACATACCATTATGTTATAAGGATATGGACATAAAAATCTTCACCAAAATACTAGCAAACCTAATCCAGCTACATAAGAAAAGAATTATACACCATGACCAAACAAATTTATCCCAGAAATTCAAGACTGGTTCAACTGAAAAACAATTAATATAGCAAAAAACAAAAATCTCATGATCATCTCAATAGACACAGAGAAACTATGTGATGAAATCTAACACCCTTTCATGATAAAAAAAAAAACACTCAACCAACTAGAAATAGAAAGAACTTGATAAAGAACATCTGCAATACCCCCCAGAATTAAAAATGAATCTATCTTTTGACCTAGTGATCCCACTTCTGGGAATATATCTGATGGAACCCAAAACACTAATTCAAAGGACATAAGCAGCCCTATGTTCACTGCAGCATTATTTACAATCACCAAGATATGGAAGCAGACCAAGTGTCCATCAATGGATGAGTGGATAAAATGACTATGGGACATTTACACAACTGAACACTACTCGGACGTAAAAAAGAAAATTTTACCCTTTACAGCAGCATGGATGGACCTAGAGAATATTATGCCAAGTGAAATAAGCCAATCAGAGAGAGAGAAATACCATATAACATCACTCATATGTGGAATCTAATGAACAAACTGAACTAACAAGGAAAATGGGAACAGACTCGTAGATGGAGAGCAGGATGACAGCTGTTGGCAGGGTGAGGGATGAGCAAAAAGAAAAACAGACTCAGAGTCATGGAAAACAGTGTGGTTACTGCTGGGGGGTGAGGATATAAGAGGACTAAATAGTAATAGAAAAAATACAATAAAGATTAAATAAAAAAACAAAAGCAAAACGAAACACAGCTGACATGCTTAATGGCAAAAGACTAGATTATCTGACCTAAAATCAGAGACAAGATGAGGATATTCACCTTCACCACTTCTAATCAACAATGTACTGGAGTTACTACATAAGGAAAATAGGCTAAATAAATAAATGATACCCACATGGAAAAGGAAGAAATAACACTATTTCTATTTGTAGATAACATGATTTCATATTTAGAAAATGTAAGGAATCCACAAAGGAAAAATTATTAGAACTAATAAATGAATTAGCAAGGTTGTAGGATACAAGAGGTGTATACACAAGTCAATGAGCAATCAAAAAATGAACTCAAGAAAACAACTCCATTTATAATAATGTCAAAAAGAATAAAAACTTACAAATAAATTTAACAAAATAGGTGCAAGGTTTATACTCTGAAAACTATAAAATATTGATGAAAGAAATTAAAATAAGGCTTAAATAACTAGGAAAATACTCCATGTTCATGCACCAGAAGACTTAACATTGTTAAGATGGCAATACTCCACAAACTGATCTACAGATTCAAATCAATCCCTATAGAGTCCCAGCTGACTTCTTTGTAAAATTTGACACACTAATTCTAAAATTCATATGAAATTTCAAGGGACCTACAACAGATAAAACAATCTTGAAAAACTAGAAGAGAGTAGAGGATTCACATACCCTGATTTCAAAACTTACTATATAACAACAGTGAACAAGGCAGTGTGGCAGTGGCACATGGACAAACACAGAGATCAAGTACTAAGAGTCCAGAAATAAATCCATTCATGTAGAGTCAACTGATTTTCAACAAGGATGCCAAGTTTATCCAATGGCAAAAAGAAAAAAAAAGAATAGTCTCTTCAACAAATGGTGCTGGGAACACACACAAAAAAGTTAAACCCTTACCTCACACTATATACAAAAAACTAATTCTAAATGGATCAAAGACCTAAATGTAAAACTAAAATTATAAAAAACTCATAATAAAATTCCAGGGTAAATTTTCATGACTTTGGATTTGGTAATGATTTCTTAAATATAACACCTACAGCAGAAGCAACAAAAGAAAAAAATAAATTGTATTTCATAACAATTAAAAGCCATTGTGCTTCAGACAAGACCGGGTGCATTCAGGGTGGTTTGGCCATAGACTAAAAACCTCTGTGCATCAAAGAACACCATCAAAAAACTGAAGAGTCAACCTATGGAGTAGTAGAAAATATTTGCAAATTATATGTCTGACAAAGAACTTGTACCAAGGATAAAGAACAGCTTAATAATAAAAAGGTAAGTAACCCAATTTTAAAATGTACAAAGGATATGAATAGACATTTCTCTAAAAAACATATACAAATGGCCAATTACCACATAAAAAGATGCTAGACACCACTAATCATCAGAGACACGAAATCCAAAAACACAGTAAGATACCACTTCACATCCACAAGTCACAGTTAAAAGAAAAAATTAGATAGTAACAAGTATGGTAAAGATGTGAAGAAATCAGAACTGTTATACAATGCTGATAGGAATGTGCTAATGCAATTGCTTTTGGAAAACACTGTCAATTCTCAAAAGGTGAAACATAACTACATTACCTAGCAATTACACTCCTACGTATAACAGAACTCAAAACACACAATCATATAAAAAATGTACAGAAATGTTCATTGCATTATTTGTAATAGCCAAAAACTGTAAACAATGCAAATGTTCATCAACTGATAAATGAATAAATTTAATGTGGTATATCCACACAATGGTATGTTATTCAGCAACAGGAAGAAATGAGGTACTGATACATTCTACAACATGGATAAATCCTAAAAGCATTACGCTAAATGAAAGTAACCAGTCATAAAAGACCGTGTATTACATTATTCCACTGATTTGAAATGTCCAGAATAGACAAATCTATAAAAACAGGAAGGAGATTATGCTTGCCTAAGTCTGGGATAGGGAGATGGCAAGTGACTATTAATGGATAAAGAGTTTTTTTCTGGGGTGATGTAAATGTTCTAAAATCAAGTTGCAGTAATGGTTGTCCAAATCTGTGAATGAACTAAACAATAGTGAATGCATATGAGTGGAGGAATTTAAAGTAGGTGAATCATATCTCAAGAAAGCCATTTAGCTCTGGTCAGTGTGGCTCAGTTGGTTGGAGCGTAGTCCTGTAAACCAAAGGGTCACTGGTTTGATTCCCAGTCAGGGCACAAGCCTAGGTTGTGGTTTCAGTCCCAATCTGGGTACATATGAGAGGCAACTGATCATTGTTTTTCCCTCACATCAATGTTTCTCTCCTTCTCTCTCTCACTGCCTTCCTCTCTCTCTAAAATAAATAAGCATGTCCTTGGATAAGGACAAAAATGAGTGAATAAATAAATAAGCCCATTTTTTAAAAAACTATGGAAAAGTATCTGTAGAATACCAGTTTAAGAAGCAATTCCCTAAAGAATAAACTTCACTTCTCATGACTAAAGGGTTTATAGCGGAGTCACAGACAGATGAAGGTTTTTTTCTTTACTCTAATGACTCTCCTAAAGAAGGAACCATTTCTGGTAAACTTCAGTATTAGAATCAAAGAGTTTTAGGTAATGTCTAAAGCAAACCTACATTGTCCTTGAGTTATAATCTTAAAAAGCAAAATTAGGTATTCAAGAACCAACTCAGGGACCCATTCAAGGCCAAATATAGGGACATGGTTAATTCCCTCAGCTAAAACCCTGAGTTCACCCTAGAACAGGTTGAATCATAACTCCCAAATTCTCAAAGAATCATTAAGATCACCATATTTTGAATTGAAACAAGAAAGAACCAAGAACCAATCCTCAATATTACTTTAAATGTTAAAATCAGATGGAAAAACCTGCAACCCAGAGCTAAACTCCATTATTTTCTGAATTATATTTGTTTTATTGTATTGACTTTTGATACCTCCAACCTGCTCCATGGAAATTTAAAGTGGTTAATATTTACCCATCCAATTAAACAATACAAAATATAACCTAAGGCAAGTAGATAGAAAAAAAAACAGGACAAAGAAGACCTAATCCCTAGAACTTGTGAATATGTTACTTTACAAGGCAATAGAGTCTTTGCTGATGTGATGAAATTAAGGATCTTGAGATGGCAACATTATTCTGTATTACCCAGGAGGCCCCAATGCAATCACAAGGGTCCTGTAAAGGAAGGAGGGAGCAGGAGAGTAAGAAAAGATGTGACACTGAAAGGAGAGGTCGGAGTGATTTGGGGCAAAGAGCCAAAGAATGAGGGTAGCCTCTAAAGCTGGAAAAGATAATGAAATATATTCTCCCCTAGAGCCTCCAGAAGGACCTTGACTACACCCTGATTGTAGCCCAGTGAAAGTGATTTCGGACTTTCACCCTTTAAAGTGTAAGACAAGAAATTTGTGTGGTTTTATGCCTCTATAATTGCAGTAATATATTACAGAAGCGCTGCAAAACTAATAAAGGTTAGTATTTTTAAAAAAGCATCCAAATGGCCAGTGGTTGGCATCAATTGGCTCTACATTTTTTTTGTGACCAACTCAAAACTGGCAAACAAATCATGACTCAATTTGACCAAGAGCTAAAAACAAATCAGTTGAAAAGGAAAGGTACAATACTACTTTCCAGTCTTCCCAAGGAGAACTCTCTTGGGCTGTTTATAAAAAGCTGCCTTGCCTACTCAGGTAATGGAAAATCTACCTATGTACATAGAATTCCAACTTTAAAATGTTCCAACAATAAATGGTTTCTCTTCAGACTGCTTTTAAGTTATTCAATAAATATTTACCACTCATTCTCATATTCTTTCTCTTTGGCAATAAGAAATCTCTTCATTTAGTTTACTTGCTCCCAGATATCAAAATATTTTTTCCTCTACATAGGAAGAACCCTAATTTTTTTCAATTTCTCCCTTGCTCCTTAACTCAAAGTCTTTAGTGTTTCATTGTATGTGTAGGAAGGAGGGAGAGAGGGGAGACAGTCTTAAAACTCAAAAAAACAGTAATCACTACCACATCAAATTAGACACAGGCTTGTAAACCTGGGTTATCATTCATTAAAAATATCAGTTCACTAGCAAAATCTGAACAGCCAAATATGTGGTATACCAACATCAAATGGAAAACAGTAAACCTGTCAGCAATTCTTTTTTTTTTTTATCCTCACCTGAGGACACTTTTCATTGCTTTTTAGAGAGAGAGGAGGGCATGGGGGAGAGAGAAATAGAAACACTGATGTGAGAGAGAAAGAGAAACATTGATGTGAGAGAGAAACATCAACTGGTCGCCTCTCGTAGGCTCTCAGCCCAGGGATTGAACCCACAGCCTAGGTATGTACCCTGACTGGGAATCAAACACATAACATTTTGGTGTACAGGACGACACTGCAATCAACTAAGCCACACTGGCCAGGGCAGCAATTCTTACGTATAAGGAATATAATTTAACTTTTAATATTTTGAAAGATAACCCTTTTAACAAATATTTTTAAGAGCAGAGTACAAAAATTATTCTAAATGTTTGAACAATCAAATAATCATTTTCAATATATCAGAGTAGAGAAGGGAAAAACTAATCAGATTTACCTTTCATTAGAAAAATGAAACAAAACCAATCTCAGTGTGTATATGTTACCCAATTTCAACAGTAGCCTGGACAAATTAATCAGATAATAAAAACATAGTTTTTGAACTAGAAGCAACTTTAAAGATTGTCTAAACTCAAGTCCCCCAGTTTTACAGATAAGGAGACTCGGACCCTTTATCAGTCACTGATCCAACTAAAAACCTAGAATGACATAAAGACCCTCAAAGCCATGTGCTACAGAGCAGTAAAAACAAACACACTGAAAAGAGGGGAAAGACCTTGACCCAGCTTTGCCAATGTCATGCTTCCAGTCTTTGGTCTGTATTACCAGTCTTCACTCTGACATACACTTACCAGTGGGGATATGGAGTACAGAGACTGTCTAAGGCAGGGGTGTCAAACTCATTTTCACTGGAGTCCACATCAGCCTGGTAGTTGCCTTCAAAGGGCCGAATGTAATTTTAGAACTGTATAAATGCAACTACTCCTTAACAGTTAAGCAAGAACTAGGCACTGCTGGGTAGAAACAAGGTGCCAGGCTGGATAAAACAAGGTGAAAGGCTGGATTCGGACCACAGGCCTTGTGTTTGCCGTCTGTGGTCTAAGGAGTACACTAGTACAATTAGTTTTAACATAAATTTCCTCAACATTAACATCCCCAACTTTCATTCATACTCTCTTAGTCCATTCAGGCTGCTATAACAAAATACCACAAATTGGGTGGCTTATAAATAACAGAAATTTATTTGTTACAGTTTTTGAGATTGGGAAGTCGAAAAGCAAGGTACAATAGACTCATTGTCTAAAAGGAACCTGCTTCCTTGTCCACAGATGGCTATCTTTTTGCTGTGATTTCATATATTGGAAGGGGTTGGGGGTTCTCTGGAGACTTTTATAGAAGCATTGATCCCACTCATGAAGGCTCCACCCTGAAGACCTAATCACTTCCCTAAGGCCCTACTTCCTAGTACCATTCCTCTGGGGTTACTTTTCAACCTGTAAATGAGGAGACCCAAGAGAAAAGAAAAATTTAGTCTGTGGCATCATTCTTTCCTAAAAATTCTGTGAGAATAATTGAGGTCTAAACCTCTCTTTTCCTCCCTCTCCTGTCATAATAATTTTTCTCCCACTTTGTAGAAGAAAGCTGTGATGTGGTTATGTGTAATAAGAAATTATATATTTTGGTCTCCATCCAAGGTTCCTGGCTCAAAGCATGCAAAACCCTTGGAACTTCCTAAGTGATAAAAGCAACAGAGTATCTTTGGTTACAATATTTGGTCTCTAGTTTTCAATTATTGAAATAGCTTCTGAGCAATAAGGTGAAAGGGTGTCTTGTTATTCATAAGAAACCCCTTACTACCACACCTGAATTTATGTTAATGTTTTTGAATGGAGGCTGGTTGCCAGGGCATCAACCACAATTCATGGGTTGGAACTTCCCATCTCAACCCTGCCTCCCAAGAGACCTGAGGGTGGAATCAATCACAAATAGCCAATGATTTGATCAATCATGCCTACATAGTGAAGATTCCATAAAAATCCCTGAACTATGGGATTTCAAGAGCTTCTGGTTGGTAACTTGCCAGAAGTGGGTACACTCCAAGCTCCACAGGGATAGAAGCTCCTGTGCTTGGGATCCTTGGCACCTTACCTTATGTATCTCTTCATCTGGCTATTCATTCATTTCCTTGAATATTTTTTGTAATAAGCTGGTGATCTAGTAAGTAACTGTTTGCCTGTAGCTCTAGCAAATTGATCAAAACCAAGGAGGGGGTTGTGGGCACCACCCTTCGACTGTGACTGTGTCTGAAGGAGGAGGGGGAGGGGTAGTCTTGTGGACTGAGCCCTTGACCTATGGGATCTAATGCCATCTCTAGGCAGACAGTGTCAGAATTGAGTTAAATTGCAGGACCCCTGCCTGGTGTATGAGAATTGCTTGGTGTGGGGGAACCCATAAATATTGTTAACCAGAAGTGTCAGAAGTGAAGAGAAATGTTCTGTGATAGATTATTGAGAAGAGGAGACACACAGGAAGGGAAGTGTGCTTTCCCTGTACAGAAGCCACTCCTGACTCATACTATGGTACACAATATGGAATAAAAATCAGGGCTCCCGACAGGGGCCGTTTGAATGACTGGCACCCGTATATCAATATTTCCCAACGCATCCACTGAAAATATCACCACCACTATCCCACATCTATCTCATTAAGAGCCACAGTTCACATTAAATTTTACTTTTATATTTAACAGATCATTTTCAAAATTTATAAAATGCTTGTAATTTTAATCAATTATATACTAGAAATAATTTAAAAGATTCAGAGAAATATTTAAACACATCATCTCATGTTACACAGGCTTTTATTGCAGAATCTTTTGAAATTCTATTACCTGAATGCTTGTGTTCACTATATTCTACCCAGTCAGAAGCAGTTTCTCCATCTTTTAAACTGTCTGTTCTAAATGTTCTCAACTTCCCCAAACCTGACTCATTTCAAAACAAAACTGCATCATTTCCTGCTTACCTGAGGTTTCTGGACTTTCTCTCTTTTCCCACCCATGCTCTATTCCCATCCCTTCTCTTCTCATTTTAGACTTTTCTCTATCCATTGTTTTCCCTGTCCATCACCACCTTTTCTCTTGGCCTACTGAAATACTCTTTTCCCAATGTAAAAAAGAATAAAAGGAAAAGATATTTCCTTGATTGTGTCATCCTATTTCCTTCTTTCCTTTCATAGTCAAGCTATTTGAAAGAAGAATCTATACTCATTCACTGCTGACTCTATTTTCTCAGTAATTGTTTGCTCCTCAGTTTCCAGAAATGACTTCTGTTGCTACCATTACATTGAAGCTTTTTGGACAAAGGTCAAGGGTTAACAGCAACTCT
The DNA here is from genome assembly GCA_028533065.1 of Trachops cirrhosus. NCBI lineage: Eukaryota > Metazoa > Chordata > Mammalia > Chiroptera > Phyllostomidae > Trachops > Trachops cirrhosus. The sequence continues at coordinate 4,341 of JAPYXV010000612.1, read as the reverse complement.
GTGCTATCAACCACCTGGGACAAGTCCAACATTAATTGTTCAGGCCTTACCTTGTTTATCTACTCTGCAGCATGGAACACTCTTCACAGTACTTGCCCTAAACACACTCTCCTCCCTTAGTTTCACAGACATCCCTCTTCCTTTCTCCAGTAGCTCCTCCTAAGTCAGCCCTTTGAGGGCTCTTCCTCCTCTAGCCATCATGCAAAGCCCAGGATGACTGGTACTTGAGAAATGTGAAACACACACACACACACACACACACACACACACACACACACCCCAAATACCACAAAAGCCTTGTGCCATTTTAAAAGCTGAAACTGGCATTTTCACCATAATGTCCTTGCCCTGACAGACTGGTCTTCACTATTACCAAAAAAAAGTTCTAATTCTAAGTCCAAAAAGATCATGGAAGATGCCTCAGCAAACGATGAAGGACAGGGGCATATTTATTTCTCTGGATCCCTCTACTCTTCACATGTAAGTTATGATTCTAAACCATATTCTCTCCCAGGCACACCAGTGATACCATACTAAGTAGTGTTACTAATGACCTGAATTCAGGCCAGTAGCTGACTCCACCACATATACTCCTGCCTTTGGAACAAATGGAGGAGCAACTGTATCCCATCTGAATTTGCCTTCCAAATAGGCAAAAACTATACCATCAACCATTTCCAAAAACTGGGTTGGAATGATCAGTTTAGTCAATTCACTGACCTCAATAGTTCAGATGAAAGACAGTGAGGAGGCCTGGCATGGGACACAGGGTAGTACTAAATGTTGAGGGATAATACACCACATTTTCAGTTATTTACTACCTCTCAACCATGAAAAGGGAAGGTAAAATCAAACGGTGTTCAACAGTTAATCACTTCCACCATTCACCATTATCATTACGTCTTGTCATTAATAGTAAGATGGGCCACCCAAGCCTCCTTTTTGAGGCCCAGACTTGGCAGCAAAACAGAGTGGTAGAACACAGACAAGGACAGAGATAACTATACTTGAATGACAATAAAAAAATACAAATTAAAAAAAATAACAAAGAAAACAGACAAGGATTGAAGGAGAAATCTCCTGAGTCTCCTAAAGAAGTGAGGGAAATCTCAAAAGTAACCCTGTAGAACAGACTTTGATTTTTTCATTAAATGAAAATGCCCGGACAGAGGAGGTGCCGCACTTTTAAACATTACTGTGATTATCTTAAGAGGGACTTGTAGACAGTGAAAAAAGGTGATAGGTACACCTCACCCCACCTATTGATGGGGAAAGGCAGAAGAGACCAAGGTGACAGTGACAGACAGGACAAACTCTGCCTACAGCCAGCCTGGATAATTCCCAAATATTTTACTTGCTGTTTTAGTTATAAAGGATGGAGTAAGTACAAACCAATAAGACATTGTCTATACTACCTATTATAGATCACTAACCGGACTACTTGACCATTCTGTGATAATTACTTTGATTCTGAAGCAAGTCCTACAGTTTTCTTTTAAAAACTGTCTTTAATATTGGAAATGCAAGATTATCTAAATTTGTATGACACAAAAGAGTATGTTTAATTCATACTGTTACACCATAATATTAGGTACAAGAAAAAAAAACTCATTTTATATGAGTCAAGAATCTAATGAATGGCAATCATTTAACTATTTTGAGCTGCCACTAGGCATAAGTCAAATCTTTTCCAAAAAACTTGAACAGCTATTTCAGTGACCCATACCTCTGTTTTGCTCATCTAATAAATATCAGCATAACAGAGCAATTAAGGAAGCTGACTCTAGAGGCAGGTTGCCAAGGTTTGAATCCATAATCTGTTACATACTAGCCCTGTGACCTTGGGAAGTTATTTAGCCTCTCTGCCCCTCAGTCTCTGCATCTGTAAAATGGAAAACATACTAGGATTACTGTGAATAATAAAATGTATAAATATACAGGAAGCACTTAGACCTGTGCCTGGTACACGGCCAGCACTCAAAAAATGTTAGCTACTATCATTATTTATTGCATTTCTTTAAAAAAAAAAGTAGGTAGAAATGATCTCTCTGGAAAGTCAGCAAAACTGCTCATGAAAGCAGGGGAGTCAACAGTGAGAATAAGCACCAATATCATTGACAGGCTGTGCACCATACAAACATGAAAGCCCCAAAGTAGTTTACTTTCCTCTACCACAAATATTAGAGTCAGAGGTTTCAAGATTTTGCTAAGCCAGTTCCTGCTATATTAAAAAAATGGTAACATAAGATGGTTTGGTCGGCTGTCAAGTCATGGGTTGTATAAATACTAGTTTACAACAAAATGACTGTAAAAGTGGTATGGTTTTTATTGGTTATGTTATGTTACATTAAATTATATTTCAGGCCTTCTGTTTTTCTAGCTGTAAATAACAGGGAGAAGAGTCTACTTGAGAGCAAGAACCAAATTTAAATAAGCTGTAAATTTTTCAACAGAAAGTTCAGTTCAACCTCTTTTTATGTGCAAGGCCAAACACAGTATACTTTATAATTTGAAAACCAAACACATCACAAGCAAACTAGGTTCTAATCCTAGCTTTACCACTGTTAACTGTGTAGCCCAAAACACTACATGTCTCTCTCAAAGCAAGATGTAATGATACTAATCTCATTAAACTAAAAAGAAGATTAAATGAGATAAATGTTAACAATAAACAGTACTTGTAACTGTCAATAAATAACACAGGAAAATATCATTTATTCTAGTTCACACACACACACACACACACACACACAATAAAGAAAAAAAACCTGAACCAAGGAATAAGAAGAAGAGCATAAAAAGAAAATAATTTAAAATTCCTTCTGTGAAGGGAAAAAATTGTGATAGCTGGGAAAAAATAAAGATAAATAAAATGCTAATTTACCTAAGCAAAGAAGTATGAGGAAGAGCCAAAGACATTTATTAAATAACAAAGAAATCTAGAAAGAAACTATGTATTTCTCAGTCATTATTAGAGATGAAGTGTATATGTAATTAGGAACTCCAAGGAGGATGTAACTATGAAGGAATAACATACTCAACCAAAGTAGGCTCTGAGATTCTATAATTTAAAATTATTGTAATATGATAAACTATGTAAACTAATATTTGGAGTAAACTTAAAATAGATTTGCATAAATTCTATGGATTTTACACTGAACTGTTAACATACTTTATTCTTTATGTTACATATGTTGGAATTAAAAAGCTTAAAAAATAATAATAGTGCCATATAAAGGATGTGAACAGATAACCTACACATCAAGAAACATATTTATTGTTTCATTCAACAGATATCTACTGATTGTTGACTAAATGAAAAAGTATTTAATAATACTGGTAATCAAATAAAAGCACATAAAACAAAAAACTACCATTTTTAACCTATAAAATTAGCAACTAAAAAATAACTCCCAGTGCTGGGAAGAATACAGTCAAATAGTCACTCATATACAGGCTTGTGGGAGTGTAAGTAGTACAAGTATTCTGGATGGTAGTCAGAAAAGTATATCAAAGCTTTGGTGGGATTCATCCCAGGGATGCAAGAATGGTACGATATTCACAAATGAATAAACGTAATACATCACATAGACAAAAGCAAAGACAAAAATCACATGATCATGTCAATAGATGCTGAAAAAGCATTTGATAAGGTACAGCACCCATTTATGATAAAAGCACCCAACAAAGTGGGAATAGAGGGAGCATTCCTCAACATAATAAAGGCCGTATATGAGAGACCTGCAGTCAGCATCATACTCAATGGGCAAAAACTAAAATCTTTTCCACTAAGATCGGGAACAAAATAAGGTTGTCCACTTTCACCACTTCTATTCAACATAGTACTGGAAGTTTTAGCCACAGCGATCAGACAAGAAAAGGAAATAAAAGGCAACCAAATTGGAAAGGAGGAAACAAAACTGTCATTGTTTGCAGATAACATGATAGTGTACATAGAAAATCCTATAGACTCGGCCAAAAAACTGCTCGACCTAATAAATGAATTTGGCAAAACAGTGGGATACGAAGTCAATATCCAGAAATCAAAGGCACTTTTGTATACCAACAATGAAACAGCAGAAGCAGAAATCAAGAAAAACATCCCATTCGATATAGCAACAAGAAAAATAAAATAACTAGGAATGAACCTAACCAAGGAGGTAAAAGACCTGTATTCAGAAAACTACCTAACACTGAAGAAAGAAATCAAGGAAGACACAAACAAATGGAAACATATACCGTGTTCATGGATCAGAAGAATTAACATAATCAAAATGTCCAAACTATCCAAAGCAATTTACAGATTCAATGCAATACCTATTAAAGTACCAATGGCATATT
>JAPYXV010006119.1:0-10017 GCA_028533065.1 Trachops cirrhosus | reverse complement strand
GAAAGAAAATAAATGGAGCCCAGCCCCCCTCTGCCTGCAGGATCCAGGAAGACATGCAAAACCAGACTGGTAGGTATAAGATCAGCAGGAGGCTGTTGTTTGTTCGTTTGTTTTTTTCAAGAGTAAGACAATAATAGTTGGAGCTGTGAGGATGCAGAAAGAAGTCAGAAGACAAACACCAACACCTAAGACTAATTTCACTTTTCTATCCTTCAGAACTTGCATTTTTTAATTTCTCTTCTTTCCATTTATTTAGCTTTTTTGTTGTTTTGTTTTGTTTGTTTTTGTTGTTTCATTTGGGTTTTTTAAATCCTCTTTTCATAGAACTTTTTAATTTTCTTCTTTTAGTCACTTCAGTTGTATTGCAAATAACACACTACTCTTGTTTGTTTTTTATTTTTTAATTCAGATTACATATTTCTTGTCATATTAAACTTATTCCAAATCCTACACAGCACCATTTTCTGGACTTAATACACTTTATGATGTCCCTGAGCTTTATTACTGTTGTGGTTAACTTTATTTTCTCTGACACTGCACCAAGTGTCTATCCGCTACTCTCACTATTTCCCCATCTAAACTCAAATAAGCGCATTTCTTTCTGAAGTCACTGCACATTCTTTTTCTGTTTTAATAAGAGTCTTATTTCTTTTTCACCTTTTATAAACAGTGGCTAGTTGGATGAAATATCATGGTTATTGATATACTTCTGCAAAGGATATCCTATTTTTTCACTACTTGTTTGTACTTTAAATCCCATAGCATACTCTCACACTGTTTTACTCCATTTCCTCTTGGCCTTGCTCCTGATCAGTTGAGTGAGGAATTTTATTCCCTATTATCTCTCTCCCTTTTTCTCTCTCCTTTTTACCCCCTCTCTGAACCTGGGCTTTACTCTTTACTCTTATTACTTTGCTTTCCCCATCCTCTCAAAATCATTTTTCTTTACTGTGGACATCTCATATTCACTCTTTTTTCCCTTCTACAATATTCTCATACCTGTCCCATCTTTATTAAACTTCATTCAGCTGTCAATGATATTGACACTGCTGTGTTTCTCTGCAATATTGCTCCCATTGGTCTATCACCTTTTCAATTTTACATCAGTCCTCATCGTATACTCTTTCCTCTTTTTACCAAATTGTTCCCATTGCCCACAACAAGAGTGCCTACACAAAAATAAGAAAGGCAAACCTAGAGCATCCAGAAAAGGAGATCAAAAGATCACACCACCTAGTCTCATAGAACTTCAAATACAGAAGGCAAAACAGAGCATCTTGAATCACAAGAACAACCAGAAAGAGTCACCAAAATTGGGGAGAAAAAGAGAGAACACACAATTGAAATGAATGGAAGATTCCCCAATAAAAGTGCTAAATGAATTGGAGGCAATCAAACTATCAGTTACAGAATTCAAAAGAAAGGTTATAAGTGCGCTTAAGCAACTCACTTACAACTACAAGGGACTGTGTGGAACTACAACAGTTAGTTCCATGAAAAAGAAAATAGAATCTATTAAAGAACCAGGAAGAAATGAAGAATACAACATCTGAAATAAAAAATATATATATACTGGAAGGAATTATAAGCAGGCTGAATGAATCAGATACAAAATGAGTGAGTGGAAAGTTAGAAAGAAATATGCAGATAGAGTAGCTACATTAAAAAAGATGGAAAACAACATGAATATAGCTTAAGGGAACTGCAAGGCAACATATAAAGCAAAAACATTTGAATCATAAGGATAACAGAAGGTGAAGGAAAAAAGCAAAGTATAGAACACATGTTTGAAAAAATAATGACAGAAAACTTCCCTAATTTAGAGAAAGGAAAAGCCATGAAACTTCAAGAATCACAGAGGCTCCCAAATAAGAAGAAACCAAAGAGACCTAATCCAAGACACATTATAATTAACATGCCAAGTTTTAAAGACAATGAAATAACCTTAAAGACAGCAAGGTAAAAACATGAAGCAACATACAAAGGAGCACCAATAAGGCTATCAGGTGATTTCTCAACAGAAACACTGTAAGCCAGAAAGGAATGGCAAGAAATATTCAAAGAAATGAAAAGCAAAGGCCTGCAACCAAGACTACTCTACCCAGCATGGCTCTCAATTAGAACAGAAGGAAAAATAGGAGTTTTGCAGACAAAAGAAGACGGAAAGAATACCACTATACCAAATCAGCATTGTAAAATATGTTAAAGGGAGTGCTTAAGAAGAGGAAGAAGAAGAGTGAGAGAGAGAGAAACACAGATACAAAGTGGGGAAATTAATTAGTACCTATCAGTAATAACCTTAAAAGTAAAAAGAATAAATGTTCTAATCAAAAGATATAAGGTAGCTGAAAGGATAGGAAAACATGACCCACACATATGCTGCCTATGAGAGGACCCTCTCAGAACGAAAGGTCTACACAAAATGAAAATGAAGGGCTGGGAAAAAATATTCTAAGCAAATGGAAAGGAAAGAGAAGCTGGAGTATCTATACTTCTATCAGACAAAATAGACTTCAAAACAAAGGTCATAAAAAGAGAACCAGGACACTTCATACTACTCAAGGGATGAATCCATCAAGAAGACATAAACATTGTAATCATATATGCACCAAACATAGGTGCATCCAAATGTATAAGGAAAATCTTTGAGGTCTTTAAGAAAGATAAAGACAGCAAGATAATTGTACCAGGGGATTTAACATCACATTGTCAAAAATGGATGGATTTTCTAATCAATATGTCAACAAGGATATTATGGCATTGAACAATGCTCTGGGTCAAATAGACTTAACAATATACATGTATGTATTAGAACTTCTCATCCAAATGAAGAAAAAATATACATTCTTTTAAAAAGCATATGGAATATTTTCAAAGATAGACCATATGATAGGACACAAATCAAGGCTCAAGAAAAACAAAAAAATTGAAATCATATCAAGACTTTTCTTGGACCACAAGGGCCTGAAACTAGAAATCAACCTGAAGGAAAAAAAATCTCAAAAGTATTCAAATTTGTGGAGATTGAATATCATGCTGTTAAACAGTGCAGTGAAAGCATTAAAAATAAAATCATGGAAGAAATGAAAAAAATTCTGGAAGAAATGAAAATGAACACAAAACAGTCTAAAACTTATGGGACACAATGAAGGCAGTCCTGAGAAGGAAGTTCAGAGTGATACAAGCCTACCTAAAAATGATAGAAATATTTCAATTAAAAAAGCTAAACTTACATCTGCAAGAATTGGAGGAACAACAACAAAACATAGAGCAAATAGAAGGAAGGAAATAATCAAGATCAGAGCATAATTAATCAACATCGAGATGAAAAGAACAATTGAAAGGATCAGTAAATCCAGGAGATGATTCTTTTAAAAGATAAACAAAACTGACAAGCTTTTAAGTAGACTCAGCAAGAAAAAAAGAGAGAGGACCCAAATAAGCACAATCAGAAATCAAAATGTACAGATTACTACTGAAATCTCAGAAATAAAAAGGGTTGTAAGAAATTACTATGAACAACAATCTGCCAAGATATTTGAAAACCTGGATGAAATGGACAACTTTCTAGAAAAATATAATCTCCCAAAACTTAATGAAGAAGAAGCAGAAAGCCTGAACAGAAGGAAGTTGAAGTAGTAATCAAAAAATTCCCAGCACACAAAAGACCTGGACTGGATGGTTTCAAAAGAGACACAAAACATTTAGGGAAGAGATAACCCCTATCCTTCACAGACTACTCCAAAAAATCTAAGAAGGAAAACACCCAAACACCTTTTTTGAAGGTACCACCATCCCAATCCCAAAACCAGGTAAAGACACAAAAAGAAAAAAGAACAGGTCAGTATTGCTCATGAACATAAAACCTAAAATTCCCCCCAAAAAATATTGGTAAACCACACCCAGCAATACATTAAAAAGGCCATATACCATGAACAACTAGGATTCATCCCAGGGATGCAAGGATGGTACAATATTCACTTATCAATAAATGTAATACATCACATAAACAAAAGGAAAGGCAAAAATCAGAGATCATGTATATAGATGGGAAAAAAGCATTTGATATGGAACAGAATCAATTCATGATAAAAACACTTAGCAAAGTGGGAGTAGAAGGAGCATTCCTCAACATAATGGAGGCCATATATCTAGAAATCTACAGCCAAAATCATACACAAGCGGCAAAAACTAAAAGCTTTCCTACTAAGATCAGGAATAAGACAAGGATGTCCACTTTTATAAATTCCATTTAATACATAGTATTGGAAGTTCTAGCTAAAGCAATCAATCAATAAAAAGAAATGAAAGGCTTCCAAATTGGAAGGAAGAATTAAAGCTGTCATTGTTTGCAGATGACATGATAGTGTACATAGAAAACTCAATAGACTCCACGAAGGAACTTCTAGACATAACAAGTGAATTTGGGATACAAAGTCAATATTTAGTAATAGCAAGCATTTTTGTACAACAACAATGAATTATCATAAAAAGAAATCAGGAAAAAATTCCATTTGGTATAGCAACAAAAAAAATAAAGTACCTAGGAATAAACCTAATTTATATATTCAATGCAATCCTTATTAAAATACAATGATGTAGATCACAGAAAAAGAACAAATATTTCAGAAATTTATATGGAACCATAAACAACACTGAACAGACTCAGCAATTTTGAGATAGAAGACAGGGTAGGAGGGATCACATACCTGATGTCAAACTATATTACAAGGCCATTGTAATCAAAACAGTATGGCATTGGCATAAGAACAGACACAAGGATCATTGGAACAGAATACAGAGCCCAGAAATAAATCCATGTCTCTATGGTCAATCAATATTTGACAAAGGGGGCAGAAGCATAAAATGGAGTAAAAATTGGCTCTTCAATAAATGGTGTTAGGAGATGTGCACAGCTACATGCAGAGAAGTAAATCTCTACCACCAAATTACATCATATACAAAAATAAATTCAAGGTGGATAAAATATTTAAATATAAATCACAACACCATAAATGTATTAGAGGAGAAAATAGGCAGGAAAATCTCGATTTTCCATGCAGCAATATTTTCACTGACATGTCTCCTAGAGCAAGGGACATAAAGGAAAGAATAAACAAATGGGGCCTCATCACATTAAAAAGCTTCTGTATGGCTAAAGAAAACAGCATTAAAATGAAAAAAGAGCCAACTGTATGGGAAAATACCTTTGCCAATGATACCTCAGACAAGGGTTTGATCTCCAAAATATATAAAGAACTCACATGAACCCACTCTAAGAAGACAAACAACCCAGTTAAAAAATGGGCAAAGGACCTATGAGACACTTCTCCAAGGAGGACATACAAAAGGCCCAGAAATATATGAAAGGATGCTCAGCATCCCTAATTTTCAGAGAGATGCAAATTAAAATTACAATGAGATACTACTTTACCCTAGTGAAAATAGCCATCATAAACAGATCAACAAGCAACAACTGCTGGTGAGGACGTGGAGAGAATATAACCCTAGTACACTCTTGGTGGGAGTGGAGACTGGTGCATCCACTGTGGAAAACAGTATGGAATTTCCTCAGAAAACTAAAAATGGGACTGCCTTTTGATCTGCCAATACCACTTCTGAGATTATACCCTAAGGATCCTGAAATACTAACTAAAAAAAAACAACTATATACCCCAATGTTCATAGCAGCTCAATTTACAAAAGCCAAGTGTTGAAGCAACCTAAGTGCCCATCACTAAATGAGTGGACAAAAAAATAATGGTACATTTATACAATGCAATACTACACTGCAGAAAAAAGGAGCACCTATCCTTCATGACAACAAGAATGGAACTGTAGTGCATTATTATAAATGAAATATGTCAGCTGGTGAAAGACAAATACCATATGTTCTCAGCTATAAGTGGAACCTGATCAATAAAACAAACAAGGAAACAAAATATAACCAGAGACATCAAAAATAAGAAAAAATTGACAGTAACCAGAGGGGATATGGGAGGGGATAATGGGGTTAAAAAGGGAAAGGGTAGTCAAGAAACATATTTAAATGACACATGGACAAAGCCAATGGGGGTAGCATTGAATGTGGGAGGTGGGGATGGGTATGGCAGAGGAGAGAGTGGGGAAAATGGATACAACTGTACTTGAACCACAATATAACATGTATAACTCATCTGTTTGTTTTGTTGGTAAACTATATTTTTTCTCTATGGAATTTCCTATTCTGGAAATATCATATTAATGAAATTTTATACTGTGTGATCTTTTGTTAGCAGCTTAATTTACTTAGAATAATTTTTTTAAGGTTTATCCATGTTGTTGCATTTTAGTTCTTCATTCCTTTTAATGGTTAAATAATATCCCAATGTATGACTATAGCACATTTTGTTTAACCATTACTTGGTAGGCATTTTAATTTTTTTTCATTTTTGGCTATTAGAATAACTAATTAGGAATGCTTTGTATGTTTTTGAGTAGATATATTTTATTTCCTTTGGGTTTATATCTGGGGGTGGGATTTCTAGGTAATTTTTATGGTAAGTCTTTTTATATTTAACCACTTGAAGAATTACAAGACTAATTTTGGAGTATCATTGGCAAATATGTTTTCCCATACAGTTGGTTCTTTTTTCTTTTAATACTGTTTTCTTTAGCCATGCAGAAACTTTTTATTTTGATGAGATCCCATTTGTTTATTCTTTCCTTTATGTCCCTTGCTCTAGGGGACATGTCAGTAAAAATGTTTCTGTGTGCAATATCTGAGATTTTCCTGAGAGGACAGGTAGTCAGTGACCAGAGGGGAGGGAATTTCAGGGGAGAAGGGGAGGGTTTACAGGAACAAGTACGGACAACACATGGACAAAACTAGAGGGGTTGGAAAGGGGAGGGAGGAGGGGAGGAATGGGTGGGCGGGCTGGAATGGGAATAAAGGATAGAAACTGTACTGAATCAACTAAAATAAAAAATATATAAAAAAAGGACTAATTTTGAATTGATTCACAATTTTATTACAAACAACAGTGTTGGAGTGATTTTTGGACATCCTTTTCAACACTTACTTATTTGCTGTTTTGTTTATAGCTATACTAGTGAATATGAAGTAGTATATTATTGTTCTTTTAATTTGTATTTCTTTCATGACTAATGATATTGAGTTTGTTTCATATATTTATTGGGCATTTATATATCTTCTTTTGATAAACATCTGTATAGATACTTTGTCCATTTTATTTGAGTTTTTATTATTGAGCACCCTAAGTGCCCATCAGTAAATGAACAGATAAAAAAATATGGTACATTTATATGATGGAATACCACACAACAGAAAGAAATAAGGAGCTCTTACCCTTTGCGACAGCATGGATGGAACTGGAGAGCATTATGCTAAGTGAAATAAGCCAAGCAGTGAAAGACAAATACCGTATGATCTCACCTATAAGTGGAACCTAATCAACAAAGCAAACAAGCAGGCAAAATATAACCAGAGACACTGAAATTAAGAACAAACTGACAGTAACCAGAGGGAAGGTGTGAGAGGATAATGGGGGGGTGGGTGGGAAAGGGGAAGGGTTTTCAGGAACATCTATAAAGGACACATGGACAAAACCAAAGGGGGGTAGGATCAAGGAGGGGAAGTGGGGATGGCTGGGGTGGGGACAGTGGAGGGGGAAAAATGGAGACAACTGTACTTGTACAATAAAAATATTTTAAAAAGTGTTATTTGTATTCTATATGCAAGTTCATTACCAGACATATAATTTGCAAATATTTTCTATCATTCTGATGACTGTTTTCACTTTGTTTATCATGTTCTTTGAAGCACAAATGTTTTTGGTCGAAGTACAAATTATCTATTTTTTAAAGAAATTTTGGGAGAGAGGGGAAAATGGCGGCGAGGTAGGAGGGAGCACACAACACCTCCCTCTTCAAATGGCAGGAAAACCTAGCCATACTACAGAGGACATTGCAGCATACATGAAAATAGGAAATCAAAATTGTAGCGGACATTGAAAGACCAGATGGTAAGGAGACTACTGCAGGATAATAACAGCCCAGGGATCAGCTTGGGGAGCAGGGAGGTGGCAGCCCCAGCCCCAGAGCTGCTACAGGGCTCTCAGGGTGGGGGAGCTGGGTCATCCACTCCCTCCCTGGCCAAACAAGGACTGAGCAGTGCTGATCCGGGGGACCTCGGAGGGGGTTTGGGGAAGATCACAGCCCAGCCAGTGGAGCCAAAGACGCCGGACCTTGCGTGGGTGCCCCAACACGGAGAGAGTTATTTTTTGGGTAAATGGCTTGGTGCCTACAGCCATGAGCACGGAAAAAGCGTGGGCATTCTGTGGGATCCCCGGTGCCCAGGCCGGGAATTTGGGGGAGGTTCGAGTCCCCTAAAATCCACAGAGTACACACCCGTGAACCTGGAAGGGGTGCGCGCGTGTGCACTCCACAGTGAGCTTTCTGAGGGAGTGCTGAAGTGCGCCCAAAGCCTGCACCCTGGTACGAGGCACCTGAACAATGGGTCCGAGGACCACTGTGTTTTGCGCTGGTGCCCCAACCCAGAGAGAGGTATTTTTTTGAGTAAAAGGCTTGGTGCCTACAGCTGTGAGCATGGAAAAAGTGTGGGCATTCTGCTGGATCCCTGGTGCCGAGGACGTGAATTCGGGGGAGGTTCGAGCCCCTCAAAATCCACAGAGTACACACCCGTGAACCTGGAAGGGGTGCACATGTGCGGGTGCTCCACAGTGGGCTCCGGAAGGAGTGCTTGGGAGATCACAGATTGGTGCCTGGGGCACTGGGCCCGCAAGGCTGGACCTGGGGACAGTACCCCAGAGGCTGACAGAGCACTGAACAGGAAGGGGAACAAAGCCACGGAATTCGCCCCTAAGTCTGCTGCAGCCAGCAAAACCAGGAAAACTGGTTTGGCCAGATTGAAGCCAACAAAGGTTTTTTTTTTTCTTTTGTTTTTGTTTTTTTGTTTTGTTTTTTCTTTTTCTTTCTTGATTTTTTTTAAGTAACTTCATTTTTTAATTCTTATTATTATTGTTATTTCATTCAATTCCTTATGTTTCTATTTCTTTCTAGTGTTGAACCTTCTCCCTTTCTTTACAAATTTATCTCTTCATTCCATCTCCGGCTTATTGCCTGCATTTTTTAAATTTTTTTTGAACCTGCAAGTAATAGCATATCTGTATTGTTATTTCATTTTCCTTACACTTTTTATTGAAATAGTATTTTATTATTCCTCTTCTTTCGGTATAGTCTTCTTTGCTTGACTAGTTATAATGTATCATTTAATAGGTTTCCCCTGTTATCTCATTCATAGTGTATAGCTAATTAACTGTCCCTCATTTGGTTTACATTAGTACACTTCTTAAGGCTCCATACTTCCTATTTGTATTATCTAGATCTAGTAGATACTATCATATGATTGTTCCTCTAATATTACTGTAAATAATAGCTATTCCATGCAATTGCAAATACTATGCAACATCCATCCCGGATCTTAGCCCACTTCTCAGTTTCCTGAATTCTATTACTATAGTGGTTAACTTTATTCTCTCACACACTACACCTATTTACTACACTTTACTCTCACCCTACCACAGAAACTGACCTCTCACAACCTCACTGTGTTCTAGATCCAACTCACAATACTTTCCTTCTCAGCAAGAGTCTTATCTTCTTTCCATCTTTTCTAATAAGTGGATAGTGGGGTGGAAAAACACAGTTAACATTATACACAGCCAAAGGATCTCCTATCTCTTCTCTACAAGCTGCTACTGTAAAGGTCATAGCACACTATCTTGCTGTCTTAAGCCATTTTGCCTTACCCCTCCAACTGATCACAAAAAAGAATAGGTGGAAGCTGTGAACACCTGGATACCAGAAGGAGACTATACCACTGAATCTCACAGGTACTCTACCACAGAAGTTCACACCATAAACCCAGGGAGCCAGAACAGATCAATTTAAGAAGCTGAGGCTAGCAAGAAGAGTCTCACGAACAATGAGAAGACA
>JAPYXV010006118.1:0-10018 GCA_028533065.1 Trachops cirrhosus | reverse complement strand
ACAATGGAATTCTATGCAGCTGAAAGAAAGAAGGAACTCATACCCTTTGCAACAGCATGGATGGAGTTGGAAAGCATTATGCTAAGCGAAATAAGCCAGGCAGTGAAAGACAAAAACCATATGATCTCGCCTTTAACAGGAACCTAAACAACAAAACAAAGAAACAAGTAAAATATAACAAAAGACACTGAAATAGAGGACATGTTGTCAGTGTCCAGAGGGGAGAGGGGAGGGAATTTCAGGGGAGAAGGGAAGGGTTTACAGGAAGAAATATAGAGGACACATGGACAAAACTAGGGGTGTTGGAAAGGGGAGGGAGGAGGGGAGGAATGGGTGGGTGGGCTGGAAAGGGAATAAAGGATAGAAACTGTACTGAATAAACTAAAATAAAAATATATATTAAAAAAATATAAATAAATAAATAAATTTAAAAAAATGAGACGTAAAAAAAACAAAACCAAGGGGAAGCTGGAGGAGGGGAGAGCTGGTTGCTTCTGTCTCGGGTTTGCCCCTGGGGCATAGAGTGGGAGCAGAGGGGTGAAAAATGGATATGGAAAAGAAAACAGAAGATACTTGGCTCAGAGATTAAATAGAAAAATGTAGCCTTGGCAGGGTGGTTCTGTGGTTGGAGCATCATCCCTTACATGAAAAGATTGCAGTTTCAATCCCTGGTCAGGGCACATACCTAGGTTATGAGTTCCATCCCTGATCAGGGTGCATAGGGGATGCAACCAATTGATGTTTCTCTCTCTCTCTCCCTCTTTCTCTCTCTCTCCATTTCTCCCTTTCTCTCTGTCTAAAATCAATAAGTATGTCCTCATGTGAGGATTAAAAAATCACTTATAATCCCATACCCTAACATAGCAACTTTTCTTGGGGGTGTTTCCTGGCTTTTGTTTATGTAAATTTATATTGTTGTATATCTATAGATCACTTTCTCCATTAATGTTTCTCAGTGATTCAAAGGTTCAACGAAGACTTCAAATTATCATGTTTTAATCATTGCATAATATCCATTGAGAAGATGTGCTGTAATTTATCTGGCATTCCCCTATTTCGGTACATTTACTATGTTGTTGTACCCTTTTTTTTTTTTTTTTTTTTTTTTTGCTTTACAAGCAAATGTTGTCAAGGGCATACATTTTTATATATCAAAGTTGGTATAGGAGTCTGAAGTGTGAATCTGGGATGTGGGCTGAAAGATGAGATATGTGGCGTGAACACCAAAGACTAAGCTAAGTCCTCAAGGTTGGGGAAACTTTCTGCTTAGTTGAAACAACCATACTTAGGCCTCAAAAGGGCCTGGATATGGAATGGAAATCTCATGATCATACAGGCTTTGGTGCATAGCCCTTGCTTTGTGAGGTTATGCATTAAAAAAGCAATTATACCACAGTGACATACCACTTCATACCCTTAGGATAGCAACTGTGGGGGTTCAGGATGAGCCACCCCAAAATGTGCCTCACTGGGACCAGAATTATTTTGAGCTAAAGGCAATTTTAGCTTTGGTTCAAGAGAGACGTCAGTCCCTCCCTTTAATTATGTAGAAGAACTTAAATTAGGGGCCTTGCCCATAAAGCATTATCGGTGATAATCTCATTTTGACTCACATATATGTTAGAGTAAACTTTTATTTACTAAATAACTGCTCTTCTTATCCTGCAACTATCCTTTGAAGCCCCCAAGGTCCATTACCTCATCCCTAGCTCAAAATGTCTTTTTTAAAAACAATTAGCTTATTTTTTTAATCCTCACATAAGGGTATGCTAATTGATTTCAGAGAGAAGGGAAGGGAAACAGAAAGAGAGAGGGAGAAATGAAACATGGATTGGTTGTCTCCCCTATGTGCCCCAACCAGGGACGAACCCGCACCCTAAGTATGTGCCCTGACTGGGGACTGAACCCGCAAACTTTTGGTGTACAGGATGGCACGCCAACCAACTGAGCCACTTGGCCAGGATGCTCAGGATGTCTTATCAATCACACTTTCTGTCTCTGACCTTCTAATGTGTGCAGGGTCTCAGACTCTCTTATGCATGTGAAACTTCTGTACATATGTATGTATTGAATTTGATTATTTTCTCTTGCTAATCTGTTTCATGTCTATTTGATTATTAGACCAGCCAAAAGAACCTTGAGGGTAGAGGAAAGTTTGTTCCTCCCCCACACTATTATTTAAAAAAAGAAAAAGAAACCTGGCTGGTGTGGCTCAGTGGGTTGGGAGTCCTCCCACAGGGTGAGGGGTCACTGGTTAGATTCTCAGTCAAGGCACATGCCCGGGTTGCTGGCCAGGTCCCGGTTGGGGGCAGGGCATGCAAGAGGCAACTCATCAATGTGTTTCTTGCACATTAATGTTTGTCTCCCTCTCTTTCTCCCTCCTTTCCCCTCTGTCTAAAAAATAAATAAATAAAATGTTTAAAAAACAAAACAACAAAAAAAGAAATATATGACTTCTGGTTTATCCCTATAATCATAAACAATTGTCAGTCTTTTCAATTTTAGTTGATCTAGTGTATGTGTAATAGTATCTAACCATAGTTTTAATTTACATTTCCCTCATAATAACAGATGGTGACCATCTTTTCCTGTGTTCATTGACCATTCATGTATCTTCTTTGGTGATATTTTTATTTATATTTCATTGGGCTTATCCCTTATTCCATTTTTCTTAAATCTGTCAGAATTGGTTTCTGTTGCTCATAACAAATAACCCTGAAAGTAGAAATTTAGAATCTAACAATCAACCCTTACATTTATAGGTAATTGACTTCAACAAGATGCCAAGACCATTTAATGGGAAACAAAGCGTGTTTTCAACAAATGATGCTGGGAAACTGGGTATCCACATGCAGAAAAGTGATGTCAAATCTCCACCTCATAGCATGTGGAAAAATTAACTCAAATTGAATGGCAAATCCAAATGTAAGAGCTAAAACTATAAAACCTTAGGAAAAAATGCAGAATGAAACCGTCATGACCTTCACTAGATATGACATCAAACACCCAAGGAAACATAGGGGAAAAGACAAGTGAACATCATCAAAATTAAAAACATTGGGGATACAAATAGCACCATCAAGAATGTGAAAACACAACCACAGAATGAGAGAACTACAAATTACACATCTGATAAAGAACTGATTATATCCAGAATATATAAAGAACTCTTACAGATTAACAATAAAAATCCAATTTAAAAATGGACAGAAGACTTGAATATAGATTTCTCCAAAAAAGATGATATTATAGAATAAATATGAGGAGAGTTGGAAAATCAGGCCTAGAAATAGGCAAGTCCCGGGGAAGCGATGCAGCCAGAGTCACAGCAAAAATTATGCTTTAAAATGAAACCAGTGATGTGAAATGAGGACACTACTGCATCTACTTGATATGTCAACATGGGACCTGCGATATCACCACTGTCAGCCCTGGACTCTGCTAACATTGGTTCCAGGATACATTCATTCACCCGGGACCTGGATGGTGCCCTTGCTGCCACTGATGACCCTATAAAGGATTCTTCAGACCACTAGCTCTCACTTCAGGTACTGGAGAGATACAACTAGTTGGCTGAGCCTGTGTCATATGTGCCCACACCCTATTTGCAAAGGAAGCTGGAAAAGTGAGTATCTGGTCTTCTTGGTTTCCATAGCGGAAAATGATGGTCTCTTACTTCCACCAAGAGTCATAGATAGGTTCGTATGCTTGGTAGCATTAAAAAAAGGCCAATGCTCCATTTTACTGCCTAATTTTTCTCCTAGTTATAGATTACATTTTCTGGTTTGTTTAATGTTTAGTAAATTTGAATGAGTGCTAGACAGTGATTTATGTTGTTGAGCACCTGAACTTGGTTGTCTTCCTTTACTAGGTGGTGGGCTTTGTTCTCATACCAGTGAAGTCACCTGCAGTTCAGCTTGATCCTTTGAGGCTTTTAAAAAAGTGTTGTTAAAGTGGATATAGAAAGGCCTATATTCTAGGAATAGTTTTGCCCTTTTACTGAGGCATGTCCCACCTAGGACC
Organism: Trachops cirrhosus; assembly: GCA_028533065.1. Lineage (NCBI taxonomy): Eukaryota > Metazoa > Chordata > Mammalia > Chiroptera > Phyllostomidae > Trachops > Trachops cirrhosus. The sequence goes on along the minus strand of JAPYXV010006118.1, from coordinate 5,995 downwards.
TCTGCTGAATGCCCCAACTTGTCAGATACAGATATCCACTCTGGCTGGTCAGAACTCAGATGTGTTTTAGCCTTTTGTGATTCTGGGAACCACAGAGCTCATAACTTCTTGATGGCTTAATACCCAGGCTTGTGGAGTTTTGTCATAGGTATTCATCTTAGACATCAGCAAAGATTCATAGAGATACCTATGGAAGTTTTGAGAAATATTTTCCAATATCATTCACTCCTCTCTGAACTATCCCCTGAAATTTCTAGCCATCTGAGACACCCTGAACTGTGTCTCTGGCTATTCATCTAAGCAAGATTGTTGGGCTCTGTTTGATGTCCCCTTCCTTACTCCATAGTTTGAAATATGCTTTCTGGCAGACAGCTGTGAAGATCATAGGACTCAACTCCTTTGTTTCCTTCTTTTCAAATATCATAGTTGTATGTTGCCTGTAACTCGATGTCTGAAAGCAATTGTTTCATGTATTTTGTCCAGTTTTTTTTTTGTGTGTGAGATGCTAAATCTGGTGCTTTTTATTCCCTAATGGCCTGAAATGGAAGTCTGTCATTTGTTTTGACCACTGCTTCTACAATTTTTTTGAAATTTTATTTATTAATTTGAGAGAGAGAGAGAGAGGAAGGAAGGAAGGAAGAAAGATATCAATTTGTTATTCCACTTGTTTATGCATTCACTGATTGAGTCTTGTATGTGCCCTGATGGGAATCAAACCAGCATCCTTGCTGTATGGGGACAACGCTCGAACCAACTGACCTAACTCGCCAGGGATTTTTTTTTTTTTTTTTTTTGCCATGCAGAAATACCTGAATGTTATATAATTTATTGATGGACTTTTTATTCTATAACTTCTGAAGTTTGGAGAACTTTGAAATTAGAAATGACCTCTCCAGTCCAAACTTAGAGAGGCATTCCAGGCCATGTTCTCATGCTGACTCTAACGTTTTTTGCCATGACAGTCATGTCCATGTAAGCTTGACTTGAATCTTTCTTTTTTAAAATAAATCTATATAGTTTTATTAAGACAAAAACTGACAGTGTGGTATGAAGTTTACATTTAAATAAAGTTTTCCCAGAAACCTAACACATGCCTAAAAAAACTTTACAGTGAAGTTCTAGATGCAGGTCTGGATGATGTCAAGAATTGATGCATCTCATGAACCAAGACAGCATTTTGGGTATTAGTTAATTTTTAGGGTTAAAAAGGTTTTTTTTGGTGTGTGTGTTTTTAAAGTGAACCACTGCCACAGTATGAAAGTTTAATCTTCTCCTTGAGACCAGGGCTATTGAAATAATCCAACTCTTTAAGTGATTCAACGAACTTGTGCTGTCAGTGACTAAACTCTGCCACCAATGGTTTCAGAGTCCAAAGTTCAAAAAACAGAGAGACACCAAGAGTTTTCTACCCTAAGAGCATGGGCTCTTCTCTTTACTCTTATGCCTCCTAGTCACCCATTTCCCCTTCCTAAAAAACTCAACCATAACTTGGATGGACAAGCTATTATTTATAGCATCATAATTGGAAAAGAAAGGGTCTTGTCAATTTCAAGAATTAGCACCTCTAAAACAGAATGGCCTGCCTGTGTATATGCTCCAATAAAAGACTTGCCCTTCTCAACCAGTTTCAATCCCCAAAATGGCAGCTTTGGTAACTTATCAACTGGCTTCGTCCTTTGTTGGGGACAGCATTAAGTTCAGGCAGAGAACACCTTGGCTTGTAAGTTTCAGACATTAGCAGGTTTTAAATAGTTTCTCACAGTCTTCAATTAGTTGGCAATGATGTTTTTTTAAAAGGTAAAATATTCTGGACACAGAACTAAATCATTAATTATTTGTTCTATCCATTGTTTCACCATTTCCCCAACACGGACCCAAATTTTAATAAAAGCAATCCTACCCATCTTCATTCCTTCCCATTCCACCCCTCCCACCCCCAAATAATACACCAGTAATAGTCAAAAACTACACACATGCTATGCTGTAAAAATGCAGTTAACACTATTGGGAAGAAAGCTATGTGTTGTGGAGATGCTTTGTAAAGATCTACAGTATCTTTCTGCTCTCCCACACACCCATTCTGCAAGTTTTGTCCTTCACAGAAGGCCCTGTGCTTTTCTCAGTAAAGTACAGAATGGGTTGCCTTGAAACATCCTCCTTCCTTTCCACTCGGATGGGTGTGCAAACTATACAATATGGAATGGCTTAAAAGCACTTGGGCTGCCGTAGGGCACAGAAACTATACTGGCTCTTTGAAGGACGTCTTCTCAAGCTACCTCTATGGTGTCAAGACAAGTAGAACTCCTTCCCCACTCCACCTGAAACCCATAGTCATATGTGACAGGGGCTGGTACTCAGGAGAGTTAATTCTTGTCATCTTTTTTTGTCATCATCCTCTGAGGGAAAGGAATGCCACATCAGCCCTTCCTCATAGAAGGATATGACAACCTGGGGGCAATTGACATTGGCTTCCTTAGCTGGGACCAGGTCAGCCTCATCAGGGTTTTTCTGTTTCATCAGGAACATGAGTTCTGGACTGGAGTCTATAGCTCCAATAATCCTCTCCAGCTCCAAACCCCAGGCAAAGCCCCATGGCTTTTCTGACTCTTCTTTCTTCTTCTTTGGTTTGCTCTCTTCTCCTTTATCTTCAGAATCAAAGTCGGCTTTGAACTTGCCTCCTTTTGATTTATCTGTCTCATCTGCTGCTTTCTGTGACTGTAGAAACTCAGCAATGAGGTTGGGGCAATCCAGGGTCTCTTCTGGCTCCCACATGTGGTCCTCATCTGAGAACCCCTTCCACTTGAGGAGGTACTTCACTTTGCCCTTTACTACTCGATGGTTGAGAACTTTTTCCACCACATATTCCTCTTCCTCTTCTAGCACCTCCTCTACTTTCTTCTTGTTTTGTTTGTTCCCCATAGTGCCTTTCCAGCATAAAGGGTGATGCTGCTCAAAGCATCACCCAAGAGCACTAGAGGAATTGGGTCTGTACTACTGGCACGTGGCATCAGGCAGGCGGGAGGAGTGGCACCCAGAAAAGCAACAGGCAGGTGGCCATGATCAAGCCCCTCACTGCAACAGCATCCCGCAGGCCCCAGCCAACAGCCCTCCCCTCTGCCAAACATTGGCTTGAACCTTTCTATCATCTCTTCAAGTTTGTTTTGCCAATCAGTGGAATTTTTATCTCCTATGTGTGAGTTGGATTTAATTTGGCATTTTATCTACACCTCCCAAAACAGTTATTTGTGGTATAAGTTATATGCCCTGAATTCTTTTGTGGGTTTTGTTTGTTTTTGGTCATTGAAGGCCAGTGAAAGCTTTGGGAATTCCAATATTTTGTCTATCAAAGTGCTGTCTTTGTCATGAATGCCAAAAGCCTATTTTAAAACTCTAAGAGTTCTGAGACTTCTGGCCAAGATGGAGGTGTACGTAGACACACTGTGCCTCCTCGCACAACCAAAATAAGGACAACAACAATTTAGAAACAAAATAACAACCAGAACTGACAGAAAATTGAATTGTATGGAAGTCGGACAACCAAGGAGTTAAAATAGACATAGTCATCCAGACGGGTAGGAGGGGTGGAGTCGGGCAGCTGGGCAGAGAGGGGTCGCAGCAAAAAAAATTGGTGGCACCGGGCACGCAAGGCAGCAGCTGACAAACTCTGGGCATGCAGGCAGCGGTTGGCAGACCCCAGCTGTGGGGTGGCAGCAGGCAGACCCAGCGAGGCAGCGATTGTGAAGTGAGGCACAGTGCGCAAGGCAGCTGGCTAACCAGGCCAGTCCCACATTTGCTCACAGATAAACCAGGCGAAACTAGGAAGCAAGACAGACTGTGCAACGCAGGGTCCCAGCATGGAGAAATAAAGCCTCAAAACACCCATTAAAAACACCTATGGTGGTTGAGGCAGAGGGAGAAACTCCCAGCCTCACAGGAGAGTTTGTTAGAGAGACCCACAGGGTCCTAGAACGTACACAAACCCACCCACACAGGAATCAGCACCAGAAAGGCCCAGTTTGCTTGGGGGAAGCAGTGGAAGGGACTAAAATCCAACAGAGAGGAGAACAAGCGCCATTGTTCCCTCTTGGACCCGCCCCCACATACAGCATAACAACCCAGCAACTGGGTTGCCCCGCCCTGGTGAATACCTAAGGCTCCACCCCCTCACTACGTAACAGGTGCAACAAGACAAAAAAAAAAAAAAATGACCCAAATGAAAGAACAGATCAAAGCTCCAGAGCAAATACAACTAAGTGACCAAGAGATAGCCAACCTATCAGATGCACAGTTCAAAGCACTGGTGATCAGGATGCCCACAGAATTGGTTGAATTTGGTCACAAATTAGATGAAAAAATGAAGGCTATGCTAAGTGAAATGAAGGAAAATGTACAGGGACCCAATAGTGAAGGGAAGAAAACTGGGACTCAAATCAATGAAGTGGACCAGAAGGAAAAAAGAAACAACCAAACAGAAAAGAATGAAGAAACAAGAATGCAAAAAAAATGAGGAGAGACTTAGGAACCTCCAGGACATCTTCAAATGTTCCAATATCCGAATTATAAGGGTACCAGAAGGAGAAGAGGAAGTGCAAGAAATTGAAAACTTATTTGAACAAATAATGAATGAGAACTTCCCCAATCTGGCAAAGGAAATAGACTTCCAGGAAGTCCAGAAAGCTCAGAGAGTCCCAAGGAAGTTGGACCCAAGGAGGAACATACCAAGGCACATCAGACTTACATTACCCAAGGTAAAAATGAAGGAGAGAATCCTACAAGCAGCAAGAGATGACACAGTAACCTACAAAGGAGTTCCCATCAGACTGTCAGCTGACTTCTCAAAAGAGACCTTCCAGGCAAGAAGGGGCTGGAAAGAAGTATTCCAAGTCATGAAAGCCAAGGAACTACACCCAAGATTGCTCTATCCACCAAAGCTTTCATTTAGAATGGAAGGGCAGATCAAGTGCTTCCCAGATAAGGTCAAGTTCAAGGAGTTCATCATCACCAAGCCCTTATTGTATGAAATATTAAAGGGACTTATCCAAGAAAAAGAAGGTAAAAAGTATGCATCGTAACATGACAGCAAACTCACAATTATTAACAACCACACCTAAAACAGAAACAAAAGCAAACTACTAGAAAAAAAGCAAACAATAGAACAAGAACAGAACCACAGAAATGGAGACCACATGGAGGGTTAGCAACAGGGGAGTGGGAGGAGGAGAGAGGGGGGAAAGGTACAGAGAATAAGTAACATAGATGGTAGATAGAAAATAGACAGGGGGAGGGCAAGAATAGTATGGAAAATGTAGAAGCTAAAGAACTTCTGACACATGGACATGAACTAAAGTGGGGGAATGTGGGTGGGAGAGGGTGTGCAGGGTGGAGGGGAATGAAAGGGAGGAAATGGAACAACTGTGAAAGCATAATCAATAAAATATATTTAAAAAAACTCTAAGAGTTCTTTGATATCTGTACCCATCTGACCTTAAGGCAGGATTGTGGGAAGGTCCTGGATGACTGTGCTTGGAGGGTCAAAAGGTAGTAGGAAGTGAACAGGGAAGAGCATAAAGATTAATATTTCAACATATGCTTCTGTCACACCCTGTCTTGTGCATTTTCTTTTTTTTTAATATATATTTTTGTTTTAGTTTATTCAGTACAGTTTCTATCCTTTATTCCCATTCCAGCCCACCCACCCATTCCTCCCCTCCTCCCTCCCCTTTCCAACACCCCTAGTTTTGTCCATGTGTCCTCTATATTTCTTCCTGTAAACCCTTCCCTTCTCCCCTGAAATTCCCTCTCCTCTCCCCTCTGGTCACTGATTACCTGTCCTCTATTTCAGTGTCTTTTGTTATATTTTACTTGGTTCTTTATTTTGTTGTTTAGGTTCCTATTAAAGGCGAGATCATATGGTTTTTGTCTTTCACTGCCTGGCTTATTTCGCTTAGCATAATGCTTTCCAACTCCATCCATGCTGTTGCAAAGGGTATGAGTT
>JAPYXV010006117.1:0-10018 GCA_028533065.1 Trachops cirrhosus | reverse complement strand
AGCAGTGAAATTGCTGGGTCAAAAGGCAGATCCATTTTTAGCTTTCTGAGAAAATTCCATACTGTTTTCCATAGTGGTTGTATCAGTCTGCAATCCCACCAACAGTGCACTAGGGTTCCCTTTTTCTCCACAACCTCTCCAACACTTGTTTTTTGTTGCTTTGTTATGATGGCCATTCTGACTAGTATGAAGTGGTATCTCATTGTGGTTTTAATTTGCATCTCTCTAATAGCTAGAGATATTGAGCATCTTTTCATGTGTCTCTGGATCCTCTGTATGTCCTCCTTGGAGAAGTGTCTGTTCAAGTCCTTTGCCCATTTTTTAATTGGGTTCCTTGTCTTCTTAGAGTAGAGTCGTGTAAGTTCTTTATATATTTTGGAGATTAAACCCTTGTCTGAGGTATCATTGGCAAATATGTTTTCCCATATGGTTGGTTCTCTTTTTATTTTAATACTGTTTTCTTTAGCTGTGCAGAAGCCTTTTATTTTGATGGGATCGCATCAACATAATTCAGTTTCAATAATGGGCTCTGTTGTCACATGGCAATGTTGTTTAGCCATGAACCTCCCTCACCAGTTTCTATGTTTTGCTTCCAGAACAAGTAAGGTGTTCAAATTTAGGGTTTTGAAGATCTGAAAGAGTTAACCAAAGACATAAAGAGACTCATTCCAAACCAATTAAAATTGTGGTGCAGCAGGTGCCATTTCATTTCATTGGGTTATGGGGGGCTAAATACATGCCCTTATGAAATACATTTTCACTGTCTCAGATGTAGAAGTTTTCCAAGATGCAATTTTCTAATACTGAAAATGACTGATTGTCACAAAGTAATTTGATTACACCTGCAGATTTTATTTGAAAACAATGAATTTGAAGGCTCTATAAAGTAGTGAACAGGGAGACTACTATATACTAAGTTTCAGGTTGTGGTCATTAATTTTTTAAAAAATCTATTTTCCCAAATGTGATACCATGCCTGTATACAGAAGACAGTACACTGATATATGGTTTAAAATACATGGGTAGGCAAAAATAAGTTTATAACTGTAATACAAATAAACAATATAATTAATAAATAATAAAAATAAACTATTTTGAGTACTCACAGCTGTAAATCTACTTTTGCCAACCTCTGTACATCTCAGCTTCCCTTAGTTTCCTTTTGACATTTATAGATTAACTTTGCAAACTGAAAAAAAAGAACTACGATCCTTGGAAATAACATTTCTGTGTTTTCCCTAGACAATACTTTTCCCAGGTTTGTTTGTTTCATCACAGCTATTCGGATTATCTTGCTGGTTTTCTGTAGAATTGCTATCACCAGTGAGTTACTGTTTTATTTTTCTTCAAGATATATGCTCTTTCCTCACTATTTTTATGGCATGCTAAAATTCTCTACTGATTCTGAAGTTTAAATGCATAATTAAACTTAATTCCTCATTTCTGAGATTTGGGGTGTAATAAACTAGATATTCTTAGAGTAGCATAATTTTATGACTTGGATTAGAACGGTTGAACTTGAAACCCTAGTCTGTACAAGTGTTTTAGGATGTCTGAGAAGGATGGAGGATGACACTTCACTGTCCCTAAATAAGCTCTTGAATATTGACTTAAAATCACCAAAGGTTTTTTAAAGAGCTGAGAAAGTTGATATTTATTTCTTTACAAGATTTCTAATAAAAATAATTTATCATCCATTTCAGTAGTCCACAACAATGTCTAAAACAGCCCTACAAATCTGAAGACATGCTTAAATTTTTAAAAAGTCTAGTGTTTTAAAATTGTCAAACAATTTGAAAGTGAAAGAATTGGGCCCATGAGAGTAAACATCACAAGAACAAGCAGGTAAGTGTTCCATGATCTAACTGGTGACTAAGTGGGGCAAAGGAGGACTATGTGGCCACATGAGTGTTAGGGGACTCCACCTGGTTGGAGAAGTCAGAAGAGTGACCCCGAGCATGTGCAGTCGATGTGGGACCTCGAGGTAATGAAGGGATGTAATGAGGAGGGAAAAGACTTGCTGGCAGAAGAAATACAAGGTCTGTCCAAAAGGTACTCAGCCATGTACTATGAAAAATAGAGACATTTATTGAAGAAGATACAAGATACAAAAAACTTTATGCATAGGACAATGATGCCTCAAAGTAGGTCCCTTCAAAGTAGGCACCTTGGGATCTCACACGGTTCCCCTATTCACCATCAGCTGTCCTATCGTATTTTCCTGAATCTCATTGATGATCTGAAATCTCTTCCCTTTCAAAGGTGATTTTAGTTTTGGGAAAAGCCAAAAGTTATAGGGCACCAAATCTGGACTACAGAGAGGCTGAGTCACCTGGATGATTTGGTGTTTCACTAAAAGACTCTGCACGAGACATGATGCATGTGAGGGTACATTGTGAAGCTGCCAATCACCACTTGCTCATAACTGTGGACTTCTGAATCATCCAAATAGTTTTTGTGGAGGAAATGTTCAAGCTTAATGCAAAATTTTAGAGCACATTCATTGCTCTAGTCAGTCATTTTTGAATGCGATGGCCACACAGTACACATGCTCACTCAGTGGTGTCTACTGCCCTGACTGATTAGTACAGTGAAGTCATCATTGTCTACACATGCTCATTCCAGTCCACTCTCCTTGGTTGCCAGGTTACATTGATGTCGCACAAACTGTTCTTGTTCTATTAACAATGGCTGGACTTTTTCCAGATAGACCTTGTAGTTCCTGCAAAAGCCCTTTAGCAGACATAAGTGAATGATAGACCGAAATGACTCAAATCTGAGACAAAGTAGAAAGCAAGAAGAGGATTCAGGTAGGCAGACAGTACAAACACCAATTGTTGTGGTGGCTGTGGCTATGAAGTATTCCTTCTGAAACCAATGAACATCATAGAGCGTTCCAATCAGGTGTTGATGACTGCAGCAAATCCCGATCCAAACAAAAAACTGTATGGGAAAAGGAGATATAAATGGGTAAAAAAAAAACTTATTGAATACTCAACATTAAAGAATTGTTAATTAAATTGCAGGTATGGTTTTTAAATCTTATCTTTTTATTGGGTATATAGAAATATTTAGAGATGAAATGACATGATGACTAGGATGTTTTCAAAATAATCCAGGAGGCAGTGTGTAGGGTACAGATAAATCCAGATTGGCCATGAGCTAGTAATCTTTAAAGCTAGACTGGGCGCTGATGGAAATGAAGATAAGCAGAGGGATTAAGGGTTAGGTAAAGTTAAAAGGCACAGGGATTGGTGACGGAGGGGATTTGGAGGCTCCAGGGCTTCCCAGCTGAGTAGGCAGCAATGCCTGCCTTTCACTGCGTCAGGAGACATCTCCGAGGGTCAGGTGTCATGGTGGGGTTAGGAAAAGGCTAAGGTCCAAGGGCATGGCTTTCATTCTAGACAAGTTGAATTGAACTTCAAGATATCAGAGAGGAGATTCTGAGTAAAAGGTTGGATATGAGTGTCTGGCGCTCACAGAAAAGGTCTGGACGGGATGTAAGAGTCTGAAAGGCACATACGTGTAAGTAGTACTGAAGCCACACGATAGAGGAGAGTGAGGGAGAGATCTGGAGAAGCAGGCTTCAGCTGGATTTGCCAGGGCTGTGGGGTGAGGCGAGCAGAAGCCTGTGGACTTGCAAACAACAGGGAAATGTCGTTTCAATCCAGCAATCCCTGTCCTTCCTGTGCAGCTGTGCTCCCAGAGTGGCTGGAAAGGATGGCTGTTAATGGACTTGGGTTTCAGACATGTTCACTGGTATCAGCAATGTCTAAAACTCAGTAAAGAACAAACTAAAAAAAACAGCTATTAAATAATTTAAACTTTTATATAAATGTGCAAAACTGTTTTCCTAAAACCCTACCCTGATATGAAGCATGTCCAATCATTTTTAATGTTGGCCAATACAGAACAGAGAAGAAAAGTAAACAATAATACAGTAAAATTAAGCTCATTGTGTGTTTAAGTTTTCTATGCTTATCAACAAACTTATAATTACTATTTCATTCAAAGCCTATAATGATGCTTTTTGATAGATAAATCAGTATTATTTCTAAAAATAATGAAGAAATCTAGACAGAGTTTTAAGAATTTATTTATAAAGATTATATTTCTAATTAGGCAATGAGCCAGAATTTGAACTAAGAATCTTGCCTATGCCTTGTTTGATTCTTTTTCTAACATAGTTAATTAAGGGAATCCACCTGTAGTATGTACTACAGTGTTTCCCCCAAATGTGTGTCTACTCAGAACATCTGAATATGACCTTGTGGGGAAATAGTGTCTTTGCAGATTTAATTAGTTAAGGATTGAAATAAGATCACACAGGATGAGCGTGGGCTCTAAATCCAACAAGAGTGTCCTTAGAAGAGGAGGAAAGGAAGCCCAGAAGCACAGGGAGAAGGCAGTGTGGAGATGGAGGTGGAGACGGGCGTGATGTGTCCGAGAAACACCAGAGCTTCGCTACAACCACCAGCAGCAAGGACGGACGCACGGGCCAGCTTCTCGCTCACAGCGCCCAGAAGACGCCAACCCTTGCCCACACCTGGGTGTCCCACTGCCAGCCTCAGAACTGTGAAGGAACACATTTCTGTCGCTTTCAGCCAGCCAGTCTGCGGTATTTTTTCTCAGCAGCCCTAGGAAGCTAGTATACCATCACTTAGAGAAAATAATTTTTATTGACTAATAAAAAGCATTTTCTTCATAAAGCCAAGTGACCCTTGACACCAGTGTCTCATGAAATATGAAATGTAGATTTTTCCTATAGAGAATCTGGAAGTTGTGAGAAATGAGAATCTTTCATAGTGTTTAGATTAAATCACTACCTTCCATTTGCAGTTACAAATGAAATAGCTAATGTTATAGTTGCTTTTATTTGAGGAATAGAGTCTCCTTCTAAATTTCTCTCCAGACCTCAATTTATCTTCTTATATTTTATTCAAATGTTCTTCCTTCTTCAAAAGAATTGAATTACAAACTCACTGAGAGTGAAAATCACGTTTGTGTGCATTTGGTTGATTACCTGTCGGACCGAACAACTGAAATCCCATTCTCTGCCTTTCCACCAAACCAAACCCCAGGAGTGATTTATATTATTCCACTTACCTAACTTTCTGAGTCTTCTGTGTAACCAAATCAGGAGCAGGAACGTTTCTAGGGCTAAGGAAGAAAAAACACCACCACCTTCTCCGAGGCTTTAAAGGCCGTGAATGCAGCACAACCTGCTGCCAGGCCGCGGGGCCCACGTCTGACACGTTTCCTCGCAGAACGAGCTCGTCCTTTGCACGTCAGTCACAGTTGTCACACTGCACGGGACGGACTGCACTCCTGGGGATCTTCACACCTCTCTACCTCGCTTCCCAAACTCTCTCATCCTTTCTATGTAAAATCATATCAAGAGTACTTTTTCCTTTCCTGGCTGGTGTGGCTCAGTGGATTGAGTGCCGGCCAGTGATCCAAAGGGTGTCTGATTTGATTCCCAGTCAGGGCACATGCCTGGGTTGTGGCCAGGTCCCCAAGAGGAAACACTCAAGAGGCAACCACACATTGATGTTTCTCTCCCTCTCTTTCTCCCTCCCTTTCCCTCTGTGAAAATAAAATACAAATTTTTAAAAAAGAGTACTTTTTCTGAAATTCATTTTTAACAAAAATCTAAGATTTCTCTCTCCAGAGAAAAAACAAATAGGACTGGATTACAACCCCAGCTTTAATGTTTAGAATCAGCTCATTTGTGAAGTGCTTAAATGCAATACTGCTTCTTTCTTGACCACTTTACTGGGGCCAGGAGACTGAATATGCAAACAGTCAGAACACAAATGAAACAGCCCTGACCCACCATCTGCAGCAACTACAACCTGAGGGAAGCCGACCTACAAAACCTCCCCCACGCAGCAGCCACTCCCAAAGCAGACCTCACCCCCTTCAGCAACTGTCCCAGGATGGTCAGGACTTGATTAAAAACTGACCGTTGCCCTAACTTCTGTCATCATTTCCGAATCAGAACCCACAGAAGAGCCTTACCCGCTGCAACGGGAGAATGCACCCCCACCAATGACCAGGAGGCGCCACCAGCATTTCCCCAGTCACAGGGTCCTGTGACAACAGCCCCGAGGCAGGCCCGGGAAGCCTTCTATTTCCCACTCCAGTTCCCTCCTCACCCCTCCTGCCTCTGAGTCCCTGCCAAAGGCAAAGGGTGGCGCCGACTCCCCTGTACAGGGAGCTCTGCATCAACGGCCTTCGCTGGCTCCCACCTGGGCGCTCCTCGCTGATTGCACAGGCTGACAAACGGTGCTTTCTGCCTGATTGGCCCTGAACAGCAGGTGTCATTGTCACTGTGGGAGAAACGCAGACTCTGCTATTGCCGTTTTCAGTGGCCGATTCTTCTCAGTAACCTGGGCCTTTAAGATCAAGTCCTGTTTTCATGTGCTCTGTGCTCACAGTCCAACTGTATCAATACCTGGACCTTCATCAGTACTTGATTCCTCTGATGTGTAACTTAATTTACGGGTTTCATTTTATTAGGTTCTGTCCTTCCACACCTGCTTGTATTTTTACTTCTGCTTGTCCGTGGGGATGCCCACTTACCATCCAGGCCAACAGGCCGCGCACCAAATGCAATCACGTGAGGACTGACTTCTGTTCTCTCTGCCCAGATGCCTTACAATACTCAAATTGAGGCTTAAAAATTAAAAACGATATTAAGTGCAGCTGTTTGAAGAGGAGGTGCAATCCTCAGGAAAAGAGGCTGAAGAGAGAGAGGGGAGGAGTGAAACTCGTCATGAGTCACTGAGGTGGCAGCTCTTCCCAAGGGGGAGCAGCTGCTCCCCGCCACACGGGACCTCTCTGAGCCCCCGCACAGCGGCTGCTCCCTTGGACCAGAGCATCTGAGGACAGAGAGGGGGCAATGCGTCTCCAGCTCCCTCCCACAGCCCGAATTCGCTCCCTCCCACAGCCCGAATTCGCTCCACTCGCAGTGCAGTCCCCGCTTCCCCTGGGTCTGCTGGGCTGGTCAGACATCCTCTGGTGAGGCCCCAGGGTGCGCGCTGTGCCGGGCACGGCACTCCCATCTGAGAGTGCTGGGCGCAGTCAGAGCTGTGGGGTCTCCCTGTCGCCCACCCAGTGGTGACACAGCAGTCCCTCCAGATGCCAGCGCCCACCCTGGAGGAGGGCGGCCGGGACAGCCCGCCCTGCTCCTACACCAGGTGGCCGTGGCCACGGTGTGCAGGCGCAGGTGGTGGCAAAAGCCGGGACCCTTTCCACAAACAATTAGCCAAAAGCCTGAGACACACCAAGGCCAAGAGAAACCTGACCCAGACGAGTGTCACATGGGGCGAGCTGACCAATGAGGTGTCGACACAATAAAGCTTCCCAGGAAAAGTAAACAAATTCTGCCAAAACTGGAAATAGAAAACTGAAGTAAGTTACTGGGATATAGAGCCCCTGTCCTCCCGACGGAGGAGCAGAATAAGATGATAGCATGTGACGATGGTCACCCCCAAACCATCTGTCTCCTGCTGCTGTGAGCACAGAGACACATCAGTGAAATCAAACTAATCTGCCCCCTGCAGCGATTAAGGATTTCAGGCCGGCAGACCAGGACTACGGCCCCGTACACAGAGGACACAGACATTAATGCCCAGAAGCGGTTATTTTGAGGGAGAAGATCGGTGCTGCCCGTGGGGCAGAAACACAGGGAAAGGGCGCTCACCCATGGGAATGCCCTGCTACACGGGAAGCCACGATGCTTCTTCAGCTGTTTAACTGCAGAAAGTACTTTCCTATTTAATCAACGTGAATGAAAGCATCCATTCAGACATGACTACAAAACACGTCGGCGTGCCTGTCTCTGGGTTTGAATGAGTCAGGCCCTGGGGCACGTGGGCCCTTGGAAGACGGTCGTCATCAAGTGCCCCTGAAACGTGTGGTTCTGAGGACGCGACTGCGAACACATGTGGGACACGCGAGTGTTTGGGTGTTGGACGGCTTTTTCCTCCGTGCTTCTGTGATCCCGTGGCCCGAGGCACCACCGCAAGTTCCCATTTGTGTCGACAGTGTGCCTGAGAGAGGGTGCCCTGCGACCCCTGCCCTCCCCTGTGACTGCCCAGCTGGGGCCCTTGCTCCCCCTTCTCGCTGCCTTCTCCAGACTGCTACGGCACTTCTTTCACAGAAAACCATTTCCAGAGAGGAGACCACTGCGCCTCCGTGGAATCCCCACGCTGGAGGCCTGTCCTGGCTACAGACTGACTGACTGACATGATTAGCAGCAGGATGTAACTGGAATCTCCGTGGACTTGGAGTTAAAAGAGATAACTTACATCTTGGCTTATAATGCCGGGTATGAGACTTCCAGGCCTGTGGTGTTGGGAAAGTAATTTACCTCTCTAAGCCCTGGTTTCCTCACTCGACAAGGGAATTCTGTTGTCTAATTGGCATGCAGAGACAGTATGACAGACACTCGGGATGGGAGTGGCTTCAGTGAGGTGGAAGTTGTTTCCCTCTGCCCAGTGACAGGAGCACAAGGAGTGGGAGCCTGCAGAGGTCACTCCAGGGCGCTGGGATCTCAGGCTCCTCCTTTCTGGGTGAACCAGTCCCGCCCCCCTGCCCCCCCCCACGCAGTGAAAGGGGGCCCATAATCGCGCCTGCTGGGTTCACCATCCCCCTGGCCTGACGGAGGAAAACCTGGGGTGAGGGACGCACCCCTCGCTCTCTTTCAAGGGCACAACAGCACTGCTGCGCTGGAGGTGGCTAGGACGGGCTGGTGAGAGCCAGTTAACTCCTCAGGAGTTGCGTGAGTTGGTCGTTAAACACAACCTTTAGTAAGAAACAAAACTACAGAAGCTCCAATCAAACAAATTAAGTTAAAAACAAGGGCAGCAGACACTCAAACTCATCCCTCCTTAATCACACATTACAGTTTGCTGTGCCCTGCGCTCACGTGTTGCCACTCCCACCGCGTGAGCACGGAAACCCGGTGTCACGTGCGCTGCTGCCGACTCTCCTGCCGGTGAAGACACTTCACTTGCGCAGCCTGAAATCAATCACGACCTGGTTACACTGCAGAGACTGACAAGCAGGGCGATCCAGGCCTGACTTTATTTTGTTCCATTGATGGTTTACACCAGGGCCTGGCAAACCAGCCCACAACCTGCTTTGGTTCAGTCCTTAAACCAAGTTGTTTTTTTGTTTTTCTTTTTTACATTTTATATACAGAAGGAAGGAATGGAGTGGGAGGGAGAACATATGTGACAGAGAGAGGCTGTAGGTGGCTGCAAAGCCTGAAAATATTTACCAGCAGGCCTTTACAATAAATGTTTCACAACACTGTTGGAGAAACTTTTAATAATTCAGTGAAACTGAAAAGTTTCCTTGCTGGCTGTCAGCTGGATGCCCCCCTCAGCGTAGAGAAGCAGCTCACGCCTTGTCATGTGGCCCGTCGAGCCTCAAAGCCAGGAAGGGAGGACATGGCTTGTGCTGAATCCTTGTCAGACCTTCAGTCTCTTCCACCCCGAGAAGCCCCCAGTCCCAGTCTCAGGCCCACTGACTCAGGCCCACCGACTCAGGCCCACTGGCGTAATTGCCCTTGTGGGAGTCAGCTGTGCCCTAGAGCATTGGTCTAATAATCACTGAGTATTGTCCTGTCCTAGTGAAAGGTCCTGCCCCCAGTCAAGAGGGTGGGTCACCTACACATGGCTTTGGGTCGTGGGGTCATTCTAGTCTTCCCGCTGCACAGGGAACCTCAGAGTTTCTGTCACATCTACCCCTTTTGTTTAATTATTGTTGTAAGAACTTAATGAGCTCATGGATATACACATATATATCAGCATCACTGATGCTTTCAGCAGGAAGAATTATGGCATCTGATCTGAGCTGCTTTTTAAGTGAAAGCAGTATTTTAAGATTGATAGTTTACAGAACTTGCTTCAGATGCAGAAATAAAGCAATAACCAACCAGTTGTATTTTTCACGAGGTCCACAGCAACACTTGGTTAAGAAGAACTTGCTTCGGGTGCAGAAATAA
>JAPYXV010006116.1:0-10019 GCA_028533065.1 Trachops cirrhosus | reverse complement strand
CTGGGATAGGAGTAAAAGACAGAAAACTGTATTTGAACAACAATTAAAATAAAAATGTAAAAAAAATAATAAATTAACAAATAAGAAAAGAAAGCCGACATAATTTGAAATCTAGGTCTTTTGTTCAAAACAGCCAAGTTGTAAATACAGAGGAAAAGTTCTTGAAGAAATTAAAAGTGCTACTCAAGTGAACACAAATGATAAGAAATTGAAACAACCTTATTATTGATAAGAAGATTGATTTAGTGGTCTGGATAGAAGATAAAACTAGCCACAACATTCCCTTAAGCCAAAGCCTGACCCAGAGCAAGCTCCTAACTCTCTGATTTTGTAAAGACTGAGAGAGACCAGGAAGCTGCATAAGAAAACTTTGAAATTATCAGAGTTTGGGACACAAGGTTTAAGGAAAGAAACCATCACCATAATGTAAAAGTGCAAGGTAAGGCAGCAAGTTCTGATATGGAAGTTACAACAGGTTATCCAGAAGATCTAACTAAGATAGCAAAGGTGACTGCACCAAACTACAAATTATCAATGTAGATGAAACAGTGTTATATTGGAAAAAGATGTCATCTAGCACTTTCATAGACAGAGAAGTCTATGCCTGGCTTTAAAGCTTCAAAGTTCAAGCTGACTCTTGTTCACGACTAATGCTACTGGTGGCTAAGTTGTAGCCAAACCTAATCTAGCATTCTAAAAATCCAAGGGCCCTTAATAATGATGTGAAATCTATTGTACTGATGCTCTATAAATAGAACAGCAAAGCCTGGATGGCAGCACATCTCTTTACAATGTGGACAACTGAATTTTTTTTTAGCCCACTGTTGAGACCTAATGCTTAAGGGAAAAAAAGAATCCTTTCACTTTCCCATTGACAATGTACCTGGTCACCCAAGAACTCTGATGAACATGTATAACAATATTAATGTTTTTATGCCTCCTAACACAACGTAGCATTCATTAGCCCAGGGATTAAGTAGTATTTTTTACTTTCAAGTCCTTATTTCATAAATACACTTTTGTAAGGCTATAGCTGTCATAGATAGTCTTTCCTTTGATGAATGTGGATAAAGTAAATTGAAAACATTATGGAAATATTTAACCATTATAGATGCAATTACGAGCATTAGTTATTCATGGGAACAGGTCAAAATGTTAACATTAACAGGAGTTTGAAAGAAGTTGATTCCAACCCTCAAGGATGACTTTGAAGGCTTCAAAACTTCAGTAGAGGAAGTAACTGTGGGTGTGAGGGAAATAGCATGAGAACTAGAATTAGAAATGTAGCCTTGATATGTTACTAAATTGCTGTAATCTCAATATCAAACTTTAAGGAATGAGGATTTCCTTCTTATGGATGAGCATGAAGGAAATTGTTTCTTTAGACTGAAACTAGTGTTGGTGAAGATGCTCTAAAGTTGTTGAAATAACAAAGGATTTAGAATATTAAACACAGTTATTTTATAAAGTATCATCAGGTTTTGGGAAAATTAATTGTAATTTTGAAAAAACTGTTACTGTAGGCAAAATACTATCAAAAATATTGTATGCAATAGAGAAGTTATTCATGAAAGAAGAGTCAATTAATGCAGCAAACTTCATTGTCCTATTGTGAGAAATTGCCAGAGCCACACCAATCTCAGCATCCACCACCCTGATTAATTAGCAACCACCAACATTAAGGCAATATCCTCCTCCAGTAAAAATATTAAAGCTCTTTGAAGGCTCAGATAATGGTTAGAATTTTTTTAGCAATAAGTATTTTAATTAAAGTATTTACATTGTTTTTGAGACACAATGCTATTGCAGACTTAATAGACTACAGCATAGTGTAGTTATAACTTTTATGTGCACTAGAAAACAAAAAAAAACATATGGCTTATTTTATTGCTGTATTTGCTTTATTATTGTGATCCGGAACCAAACCCAAAATATATCTGATATCCCTGTATAGGCAGGCTGCCAGGGGTTCAGGTACAGGGTAATTAATTATAGAGTAGCCCATGCCACTGGACATACACCATTTTAACTAGCATTTCACCCCAAGAAATTTATCTGCAACCATATAATGAACCCAAAAGACTGATTTGTGCTGAATGTATTGGTCAAATTAGAATCTAACGAGTTTAAAGTAGAAAACAGAGAGTGGATTATCTTTTCCAATAATAGTGCAATGAGAAGTTCTCACAGGCTTTCACCAATAAAACAACCAAATCACTGCATAAACAAAGCGCCAGGGTTCAGGCATCTGTTCCACAGAAGGCACCTATTCCAGGTCACAACATAATAATCAATAATATAGATTACACTTAGTCAGGCAAACATTTTCAAACTTTTCACCTCTCCTTCTTATCCACACTGAACCTTGAGAAAACACAAGTAACAGATCAAGTTGTACAAGAGGTGAAACAGGAATATTAGATATAAGTAATTTAATCTGTTCATTTTAGCCTTTTGAATCTGATTCAGGATAAGATTTCTTTATGTAGATATACAGAATGATGTAATTGTGAGGTTTAAGTTTTTTATTCAGATTATATTGGACTTCTTAATACATGTAAGCCTGTGTTAAAACTTGAAATTTACCAGGTAAGATAGGTTATCATCTGAAGAAATCATGCAGGGATAGAGATCTTATTAAATGGGTCTACAAGAGAATACAAAAAAAAATAAAAATTTGATGATTTTACTTTACTTCATCTTATTCAATAAATTATTCTACTGATATATTTTTGAAATATTTAAAAAACATAAGGAATTATTTTAAGCAAAACTACAATATCTAAGTCTATTCAACTATTATTTTCTCATTTTCAAATTTATTTAATTTATTGAGAAAATTATATCTCTATGGAAAAGTTCTTCTATGGATATTATAAATACTTAGAAGTAGGTTTTACTGAATAAATATGATATTGATAGTCCAAATGTGTACCAACTATATTTTTGGACAAGTGATTTGCATCTTTATTTTCTTAGAAAGAATAAATTAAAAGATAATGCTGTTTAGCAACAAAATTATATATGGTCCATGGAGAATCAATTATGAAAATTTTATCCTGACTTATTCTAAATGAAGTATCATATTATATTTAAAAAAACCAGTTTTTTCAGGTTTCAATCCTATAAGAAAATAACACACATTTTGAATGATCTAGTCAATTTATTTATGAAAGTGTCAAAATATGAATAATATGTTTTTGGATCAAATATGTACAAATACTTAAATATAAAATGTGTTCTCAAAATTAATGTATTATGATAAAGTTACATTTTATATTATCTGTCTCACCTTAATAGACTGGGCATGTTTGGAACAGTGCCTGTGAATTATTCATTTCTTTATACCTAGCACATTACCTACCAGGGGTGTCCAATCTGTGGCCCACAAGCTGCATGCAGCTGAGGATGGTTGTGAATGCAGCCCAACACAGACTTGTAAATTTACTTCAAGCATTATGGAGTTTTTTGTGATTAGGTGTTACAATGTATTTAATGTGTGGCTTATGACAACTCTTCTTCCAGTGTGGCCTAGAGACACCAAAAGATTGGACACTCCTGGGCCTAGATCCAGGTACATGGTGGGATCCCCAGGAATGATTTAGATTCTAAATCAAATGAGTTGACACAGAGGTGTCAAACTCATTTTCACCAGGGGCCACATCAGCCTCAAGTTTTCCTTCAAAGGGCTGAATATAATTTTAGGACTGTATAATTGTAACTACTTCTTAACAGTTAAGCGAGAGATTGGTGCTGCTGCTAGATGCTGGGGAAGATAAAACAAGGTGGAGGGCTGCCTTGTGTTTGCAACCTGTGATTTAGAATGAATGGATGGACAGATGACAGAAATAATTCAGTGAATGATTTCTGCTTAGAGACAAGAACCAGAGTGGTATAAATATCAAGAAAATGCCATTTTATGAGAATCTCAAACCCTTAACTTATTTAGAAATCCATACCCTTGTAAGAGCAAGGGTCATGTTTCAGTGATCTTTGCATTCACTTGCATATCTAGCACTATGCTGTGAATATAGAAACTCCCCCATAACAGTCTATAGCATAGACTCTACGTGTTGTGTTAAATTCAATGGAGTAAATGCAGTACAAGTGAGCTTTGATCCCTATAGCTCTCATCGTTCTTCAAGCAGAATATTTTATTGTTTACTAGCTGAGCTCTTCTAGGGTTTCACCCAGATATATGCATGAGGGGGGAGTAAAACAAAATAATGTAAGCCAGAGTCTTTGTGACCAACAGAATTCAGGTTATGATCTTTTACACTTCTTGCATCTTTCTCACTTCATAGCACATTTAGGGGCTATAAATTACATCAAAATGTTTTTAATGTGAATATCGTCTCTCAAATAAATGAGGTGCTTTTATATTCCTTAATTATTGCAAAACTACTCAGTCTAGCCATGGAGGTTTACATTGAGAAATAAATGGAATGGATTCTACCCTTGCATTTGCATTAAATCATAGAGACACAGTCTTCTATGTCTCTGTGCACCTATTTTTCAGCTCACAAAGTAGAGAAACACTGCTTTTCACCCATTTCTTTGCAAATATGTAAGTAAGGTTAACAAGTTTGGAAGCCAGTTGCTATCCATTGAAATATTTCCACACATCTTTTTTTTTTTATTAGCTTGATCCTACATTTTCCTAAATGCTTCCCTAGAGGCCCCAAACATTACATAAATAGCCTTCAAATAGCTTCCTCATCTAGCAGATTTTGGATCATTATTTGTAATACATAATTAGTGAATAATTTGCATTCAGCATTAATGATTGTCATTCTCAGACCAATGCAAACCTGAAGGAAGTTTTCCTTGGCTTTATGCAGATTTTTTCTTGAGTTAATATATTGAAATGAATCAAATCTAGTAGCAAAGCTATACTATTGATTAAGTCTCACTAATCATACACTCTTTCTCATGGTGATATGATAGTCTACTAAGCTTCTTATCCAAGAAAAATTCAATTTAGCATTGAAAATGACTATTGGATGAATGGTAGTGACTCTCTATTCTTATTCCTGCTTTACATCTAAATTCCAGGCTGATAGAGCTAGGACATGTTTGTGTTGGTGTGGATTCTTTTTTCCATGCCCCTTAGAATGCAACATTCCAGTCTGCAAAACTGAAAGAAAAGAGATGAATAGAATTTTCATAGTGTATGTTTTCATTGTTTAAGATTTTCAGTTCTGGCACTAAAATTGATTTAAATACTGCCATTTGAAAACAATGAACTGAATTTAGTTCTACAATAATCACACGTGGCACTTGGAGAAACAATTTAGCACTATAAAGTATTCTATATTTCATTTAATTTAATTGAGTACAATGGCATATTTAGCTGTTATCAAGCGACTGAGTGATAAACAGAAAGAAGTCTATGTATTTCTTTAAAATTTCAGATCATAGCCCTGGCTGGCGTAGCTCAGTGGATTGAGCACAGGCTGTGAACCAAAGCATCGCAGGTTCGATTCCCAGTCAGGGCACATGCCTGGGTTGCAGGCCAGGTCCCCAGTGGGGACCAGATGAGAGGCAACCACACATTGATGTTTCTCTCTCTCTCCTTCTCCTTCCCTTCCTTTCTCTAAAAATAAATAAATAAAATCTTTAAAAAATAAAAAAATAAAATTTCAGATCATTTAGTGTTGGGCTCCTATTAACTTACAGCATGATGAAAGGGATTGTACTTTGATATCCTGGTATCTCTGAGGGTATGTAGTTTAAGCCTAGCTTACCCTTCAGGTGAATAGAGTTTATTTTTCTCTAAGAACACACGTTCTGGAAGATTAGGGCCCAGATGCATTACTTCTTTTTTTGGTTTTTGACAGAACAGTGCAAATATTAGAGACCTTTCAATATATACAGATGATAGACAGATAGATGATAGATGTAGATAGATAGATGATAGATGATAGATAGATAGATAATAGGTAGATAGATGATATAAATATTTTAACATACCCATTGGAGCCAGTCAAATATAAAGACTTCACATTTCTTACCAAGGAAACTTTAAATATGTGTGCTTTAAACAATACCAATAACCACAAATAACTACTCATGAAACATCTTGCAGGAAACTACAATGTATGGAAAAGTGTCTCCTTAGCTAACATTTTAGATAAGTTATATACTCTTTCTATGTTACATGTCTTTCATGTCTCTGAGGTTAGTTATCTAGTAATGTGATATGAGACATCTAGTAAAAAGTAATTATGAATCCAAAAAACACAAAATCATTCTCAGTGGCTAGCATTTTTCAATTTGAGACTTAATCATGAATTTATTGAATGTTGCTATTAAAAATATACCTACACTTGGTTGATCATGTTAACTAAGTTGAATGGGGGCATTGAGGTATTTAATATCTATGCAGATTGTTGTGAGTTTTCAAAATTGTATTCTCTATTAAAAATAAGCATTTAATAATACTATATTTCTTATCCAAGGTCTTTATTTCTCTTTCTTGTCTTCATGTATTAGACTTAAACAAAATCCCAGAATATATACAGCAATGAACTATCAGAAGTAAAGTATGTTATAATACATATTTTTTTCTTTTTTATCATCAATACTTGTTCTTTAATATTAATGGAGTGCAAGCTATGTAGGTATGCTGCAGAGCAGTACTTTACCTTGAAAATACATGTGTGCAAAATGTATTCTTTGTGGCTAGCTTCAAAAATATTCTAGGGAATACACTGAATTATCCCACCTTAATGTTAGATGCTGAGCTACTTAATATTTAAATCCATTAAATATTAATACAGATTAATTATGGGAAAGAGAGAAAACGGTAGTAGACACCTAAATTTGTTTGAGAGCTCATATGAGGTCTCTTATGAAGATGTTATATAAACTGCCACTTGTGAAAATAAGTAAGATTTAGTCAAACAAAAAGTGAATGAAGGTAGTCAGGTGATATAAATGAAGATACAGACATAGAAATGTGTCTGGCCCTGGCTGGTGTAGCTTAGTGGATTAAGCGCGGGCCTGTGAACCAAGAGATCATGGTTCGATTCCCAGTCAGGGCACATGCCTGGGTTGCAGGCCAGTTCCCATCAGGGAATGCACAGGAAGCAACCATACATTGATATTTCTCTCCCTCTCTCCTTCCCTTCCCCTCTGAAGATAAATAAATAAAAAATCTTTAAGAAAAAAAAAAAGATGTGTCTGGCATATTCTAGAAATTAAAAGATTTTTAATATGACTGGAGCACAGGGGATGAAGATGAATAATAGTTTTGAATAAGGTCAGAAAAGATGGTGAGGGTCCTTGTAGGTCACATTAAAGATTCAATATTTTATTCCAAGATGCAATGGAAAACAATGAACAACTATTAAGTAGGGACATGACATTAAATATATATTAGGAGGAATATTATGAGTCCATCATAGTCTATTAGACCAGACTCTCTGGCCACTTGGATTAGCATTTTTAAAGAGGATGTAAGGAAAAGTAAAGTAATCCAAACAATACTATGAATATATTCATCAAGTTTCAATTAGTTACAAAGGTGTATTTACTTATTATCCAGAAACTAAACAATAACATTAGGTGAGTGGAGATAAGAATTGGAGACATGTAAAAACAAGCCTCTACTGGACAGCAGAGAGAATGGCAAATTAAGTAACCCTAAAATTCCTAAAATTCTCCTCTTCCATAAATTCAGTGAGAACACTGGCAATATTTATTAAAATCAGCTCTTTTAGAACTCTAGCTATTAACCAAAGGCTTCCAACAATTCATAAAACATTTACTCAAGAAAACTGGCTTAATTTTAATTTTAAAAATGCAGTCCAAAATGTGGCATGTTAACTTATCCAATTTTTATTCCCAAAACTAGCTTCACAGAAGCCTTGAAAACCAACACAGGGTGCAGTTTATAATAAAAAAAAAAAATAACAGAATAAGGAGTTCATACTAGTTTACACATATATGGTCCATTGATGTGTGACAAAGGTTTCAAGGAAAACCAATATGAAATGGATATTTTCAAGAATTAAAAGTGAACTTTACATGTTTATATATTATAAATAAATTTGACTGTTAACACTATTTCCAAAGTAATTCAAAATAAATCATAAAAATAAATATAAAAGATGATACTGTAAGATATCTAGGGAAAAACTGAATAAATTCTTAGTAAACTTGGGTTGAGGAAAGGTTCTTAAATTAAATAAATAAATCTCAAAACCATAAAAAGTATAAATTGGACTTCATCAAAATTTAAAGCTTTTACTTTTCAAAACATACTGTTAAGAAAATGCCAAACCACAGATAATGAAAAATATTCTGAAAACATAGGCAATGTGTATTCTACCCAAAGTAATATATACAGTCAACGCAATTTCTATCAAAATACCAATGGCATATTTCACAAAACTAGAACAAATACTCAAAAATTTATATGGAACCAAAAATGACCCTGAAGAGCCTCATCAATCTTATGAAAGAAGAGCAAAGATGAAGATATCACAACTCCTGATATTAAACTATACTACAAAGCCACTGTAATAAGAACAGGCTGGCACTGCCAAAAGAGCAGACATTTATACCAATAAAAAAGAACAGAGGGCCAAGTAATAAAGTCATGCCTGTATGTGCAGTTGATATATGACAAAAGTGGCAAGAGCATACAATGGAACAAAGACAGTTTCTTCAATAAATGATGTTGGGAAAACTGTCCTGGTACATGCAAAAAATGAAATTAGACCACTAACTTACACTATACAAAACTATAAACTCAAACTAGATAAAAAATTTGAATGGAAGTCACACGATCTTAAAATTCCAAGAAGAAAATATATGGAGTAAAATCTCAGATATTCAAAGTAAAAATATTTTTGCCAACGTATTTCCTAAGGCACTAGGAACAAAGCAGAAAATAAACAAATGGGACCACATTTCATTAAAAAGATTCTGTACAGTTAAATAAACCATCAGCAAGGTGAACAGGGAACTCACTATATGAGAGAACATTTTCAACAATCATACATCTGATAAGGGTTTAATCTCCAAAATATATGAAGAACTAATACAACTCAATGCCAGGAAGACAAACAACCGGATTAAGGAATGGGCAAAAACATGAGTTTAAATGTCTTCAAAGAGGACATTCAGAACACACATAGACCTAGGAAAATCTGTTCAACATCACTAATCATCAGGAAAATGCAAATTAAAACCTTAATGAGATATCACCTTATGCCTGTCAGAATGCCTACCATCAGTAAATCAACAAATCACATGTATTGGTAAGGTTGTGCAGAAAAGGAAATCCTAGTGCACTGTTGTTGGAAATGCAGTCTGATGAAACCATTGTGGAAAATAAAGTGGAATATCCTTCAAAAATTAAAAATGGAATCACTTTTGATCTAGTGATTCCACTTCTAGTGGCCCCAAAGATCTTCAAACACCAACACAAAAAAATATGTATGCACCCCTATATAACAGCAGTGTTATTTACAATAGCAAAGATTTAAAAACAGACTAAGTGCACATCAGTATATGAGTGGATAAAAAAAAAAGCTATGGTGTGTTTACACAATGGAATGCTATGCCGCAATAAAGGAGAAGAAATTCTTACATTTTACATCAGCATGGATGGACCTGGAGAACATTATGCTTAAGTGAATTAAGCCAGTCAGTGAAAGAAAAATACCACATGATCTCACTTAAATGTGGAATATAATGAAAATAAACCAATGAACAAAATACTAACAGAAACATAGATGCATAAAAGACTGACAGCTCCTGGAAAAGAGATGGTGGGGCCAAGATGAAAGATGGTGAAGGGATTAACCAAAGAATATTTATGCACCACCCATGGAGATGGACAACATTATGGGGATTAGCTGGGGCTGGGGAGAGGGTGGGAATTGGTGGAAATGAGGAACGGGAGAAAAAGCTGGAACTGTAAAAGCATAAACAATAAAAATACAGAATGGAATACTACAGATTAGAAAGAAAGAAAGATCTCCAGCCTTTCAGTACGGCATGATGGA
>JAPYXV010006115.1:0-10019 GCA_028533065.1 Trachops cirrhosus | reverse complement strand
TAGAGGACACATGGACAAAACTAGGGGGGTTGGAAATGGGAGGGAGGAGGGGAGGGATGGGTGGGTGGGCTGGAATGGGAATAAAGGATAGAAACTGTACTGAATAAACTAAAATAAAAATTAAAAAAAAAAAGAAGAAGTTAAAACCTAAGGACAACCAACCACAAACAGCCTACTAGGCTTTCCCAAATAAGGGAACAGCTTAAGCTATAGCCAATCAAATAATTTCCTTGCTTTGCTTCCGCCTCTCCTCCATAAACATCTGTCCCTGAACTGCTGCGGAGGGTCTAATCACTTCTGGTTTGGCACCACCTCATTCAAGTCAATGTCTGCTCAAATTAGTCAACTCTGAACATTTTTCTATGCCTCAGTTTATCTTTTAAAAGTTCTATAATTGTGTGAAACATCTCACTGAAGGAATGAAATGTATGAAACAACTGAGAGGGTAGAAAGGTAATGACCTAAGTAACATTGGAAATTAATGCTCTATAAAACTAAAGGCAAAGGGGCCTCTATATTCTAGTAAGCAAAATTATTTCCTGCAGGGAAACAAGGAAATAATTCTAAAACACATGTAGATACCTGCACAGAGACATCCCCAAAGAGGATATGTAAGCGGCAATTCAACACAAAAAACAAGTTCAACATCACTGAATGAGAGGGAAATGCACACACGACACATATTAGAATGGCTAAAATCACTCACCATACCAAGGCTAATGAGAATACAGAGCATTTGAAACACTAGTATATTGCTGGTGAGAATGCAAAATAATATAACCATGCTGCAAAGCTATTTGATAGTTTTTTATGAAATTAAACATGGGTTTACCATATGATCCAGGACTCCCATTCTTTGAAATCTAGGCAATTAAACACTATGTTCATGTAAAAATATACATGCAAGTATTTATAGCAGCACTATTATAATTGCCAAAAACTGGAAACAGCTCTAATTTCCTTCGCTGGTTGAATGGATAAACAAACTATGGTCTATCCATAAAACAGAGTACTATTTACTGCTGCTCAGCCCTAAAAAGGATGGAATTTTTATGTGACTTAATTTTAATCAGTTTAAATTTAAATTTAAAAACTAATATTTGATTCAGGATTGGCAATCTTTAAGGTATGTTTGGGATAACCCTGGGTATGTCAGTCTTCTTTTTCAACTGTGAATCTTATAAAATCTAAATACAGAACAAATATATCATAAAATTGAACTTGCAAATCAAGATGTGTTGTAAGTGTAAAATTATATACTGGATTTTGAACACAGTATAAATAAAAAATATAAAATCTATTACTCATTTCTATATGGAATATATTGCAAAGTGATGATATTCTGGATGCATTTGGTTACATAAGATCACAGAGCAGATAAAAGGTTCCAGAAAGAATGAAATGAGAGTAAAAAATCATAGGATGCTAAAGAGCTTTGGGAAGATATTGAAAAAAAGAATTTAAGAGGAACGATGATTGCAGTTAGTCAAACACCACAATGATGATGCTGCAGAATGAATTAATTTAGGTTCTTGGGTTCCTCTCGCCAAGTATTAAACTTATTTTTTTTAACAAATAGGTCTATGGAGATCATTGAGATTAGCATCTTTTAAAACTAAAGAAGGGGAGGATTCTAATGTTTCTGCATGCTCGCTCCATAAATTGCAATATCTCTGCAGAGAGAGACATGAGATTAGTTAGGAAATGATGATTAATATTTTAAAGGTGTCAAACCAATTCTGAGGTGCATGTTGGTGGGTCAAATTTTGCCAATTTAAGAGAAAGAAAAGAATTCAGGTTACTGTAATATATGACTGAATACTATATATTCATTTTCATCATATGGAAGTGTTCCTGGAAAATAGCATTCACGCTATTTGGTGAGAGAAAAAACCCAACAGTGCAGCCTTGAAATCTCTTTTTGTGTATTGCTTAGGCCAGAACAGCGTTCCGGTGCCTCACCTATCACAGGCATTCTTTGCCAGTGTATTATGAGATTCAAGGTTCAAGTTAAATAAAATGTCTGTTTTTGTCTGTTTCTAAAATAATAATATTTCCTTCAGATATATAATTTCTCTAATCAGTGATTAAATCTCCCTAACTTTTCCAGATTCTAATAGAAGACAGTCTATGTTTCAGTTGATAGCACTAAGCAAATATAAGGAGAGAAGAGAGGCTGAATAATTGTTTTAGTATTTATTAGCCTTTTCCTCTGTATAGCTAAACAATGGCTTTGACTTGCTGTTCCCTTCAATGTCTCCTAGGTCAGAGCAGAGTCAAGGAGGGCTGTAAGACACATGAAGGGATCTTACCATGATTTATTTATGAGCATGGAAGGTGACCCTCTCACTCTCTTGATTATTCACCCACATGAAAAATTTACTAGTTGTTTTATTTCCTCCCTGTAGAAAAGATATAACCAAAGATACAGGCTCCAAGGAAAACATGGTCAGGATATACCAATTTCTTTCAGTTTGTTAATATTAGTAACAGGTTCCATTTGATTTTATGAGAATATGTAAGTATTGCTGTAATTAATGAAAGAATTTCTACAATATTATATTTTAAATGCTATTTATTAAAGTTAATGGTTCATTTGGGTTTTAAAACTAAACTTCTAAAAGTTAAGTTAAATTAACATGATAATAATGAAAAGATGACAGAAAAATATATTCAGAAATTTTTGTTTTATTGCATTTTTTTGAAGCAACAAAGAGCTGTTTGTTTATACTTTCTTATTGAATTTACTGGGGTGACATTAGTTAATAAAATAATATAAGTTTCCGGTGCACAATTCTTTAATACATCATCTGTATATTATATAATGTGCTCACCACCCCAAGTCAAGTCTCCTCCTGTCACCATTCACCCCCCTCACCCTCTCCAACCTCCCCCACTTCCCTTTCCCTCTGGTCATCACCATACTGTTGTGTCTATGAGGTTTCATTTTTTTTAATTTTTATTTTTGCTTAATCCATTTACTTTTTTCACCCAGCCCCACAACCCCGCCCCCTCTGACAGCTGTCAGTGTGTTCTCTGTATCTATGAGTCTGTTTCTATTTTGTTTGTTAGTTTATATACACAGTAAAAAAATAAATATCAGATCCTCCAATATGTGGACTTCAAGATACTTTTAAAACTCCTTTTCCAATTTCTCCAATAAAACCAGATTGTTATGCTTATTATTCTCCTATTATTCTCACCCTGGTGCTTTTACTCGAATCATTTTCCCTATTTAAATACCCTGCTCCCCTCTCCCTCACTTGAAATCTACAAATTTTTGAAGCACAGCTCCACTGGCTCCTCCTCTAGCTACCCAACAACCTCTCCCTCTTCTGGACAAGTACCCATGGCTTATACTCAGGGGCGCACACCGGTATAGCCTACCAGTCAGCACCATTCTGCTTGGTTAGCTCTACCTTTTTAAGCAGTGGAAATGATGCCGTATCAATTGTACTTTACATTTTACTTCTGTTACACCTTATTCATTCAGCAACTATTCATTAAGCCGCTGCTCCAGACACAGGGAATGAATGATAGATAAAAACCAACATAACCCCTCTCCTATAGGAGCTTATATTCTAGCAAACTTCCATTCACATGTTTGACCATGATTTGATTCTAGTAATGTCTGGATAATTACATCTACCCATTTAAAGATCTATGTCTATAAGTATGTTTCAGATATTTATACATCAGTTTCAATCTTTGTATCTGACATAATGTCCAGAATAAAGCTTATACAACACAGAGACAAAGAGAATGGAAAGACTCTTTAGCAATCCATAAAGAGAAAGTTGAATCGAGAGTAGGAAGTTGACAGGGAAAAGAAGTGTCAAGTGTAAAGTCACATGCCACATTATTCTAAGTACGTATTGATTTGATAAACTTAAAGAAATTTCTGGTTCAAACTCTCATGAGAGTCTTTGCCAGACTATCTTACTCATTTTCTCATTTCCATTTTTTATGTCATTAGTAGTTTATTTGGTAACAGATTCCAGAGGCATATTTTCAATACTGTCAAAAAATCTCCATAATTTTATAGATGGGAAAATGAGCCAGAAGACAATTTGACAATCTGACTTGCTCAAGAACATATCAGCAGAATGTAGACAAGCAGCAGTAGCCAGAAAAATATACGTAAACTGTAACTTGGTATTTTACAGGCCTGTGAGCAGAGGCATAACTCATATGGATGAAGGTCAGAGGCAAACCTAATTAACCAAAACAGGGAGTCAAGAAATAGAGTGATGACTGTCAAGTCGTGTCCAACACAAGATGTGTTTTATCCCTCACGCAGCATCATCCAGCATTCCTAGCACCTGCCCACTAAACACTGCTAGTACAGTCGGTCCTGCTGTGATGTGGCATACAATCTGAGTGAAAAAACACTCGCTGCAATTAAAAACCACAGGGTTTATGATCAGGGAAAATGAAGGTAAAGGCAGAAACTCATTCAAAAATTTTGTTAAAACATGTTTTTCAAAAAAAAACAGTGCAATTTTATATATGTTCAATGGTAATAAGTATATAAATTCTAGGATAAATGTGGCCCTTTACTTTGCAAAGCACCTGGAGTTTGCTTGGAGAAGTTGGCTATGTAAGGGCTGCGGCCTGCAATTTCTTGTGAAGGGTCTTCTGAAATCAGTGGGAGAGCTGTAACAGCAGATGTGGATGGCATGACTCCTCCTTCTGGTGATCTTTCTCAGCCTTAATTCCTGGGGCACATTTTTTGTTTTGTGTGTGTGTGTGTCTGCCTTTGAGGCATGTGCTTATAATAGATACCTACTTCACCAAACGTGAAATTCTGATCCATGTTATAACCGTATTCTTCACTTAACCACTGCCTCACTGCTAGAAATTTTTCAGCTTGCCTGTCTGCATGGGAAGTTTTATTGACAGCTGAAGACTTTAGAAATTGTAGTGATGCTGGAAACCACTAAACCTGACAGCACTAGCTTCAAAAGAAGCATTAGAAGAATTTGATTATTTCCATTAGAGTTCTTGAGGTCTTCCTTTTTCATAAGCACTACTTGGTGTTTTGAACCAGGATTCTTAAACAAGTTTGGGATGTTGAATACGTGTTTGGTTTTGTTTTATCCATAAAAGTTCACAAATGTGAAAGATTAAGAGAATATAACTTAGGATTATATGCACGGTAGACATTTGAAGTGGTGTGTGTGTGTTTTGTGTGTTCCTACACAGCTGGATTCATCTGGGTGTGTCTTTTTGCATTCACATTAGTGTTCCCTATGCACGACATTTTTCATAAAGCAAACTTGAAGTTTTCCTTATGCTCAGATTGTTCATTAATATATTAATTGCCTTGGAACAAATCTATAGTTTCAAAAGGATTATTGCAGAAGTGACTGTAGGTTTGATCATTTCCATAACAGAAAATATCCCCAAATGTTTTAAATGCCCCTCTGGGGATGAGAACCATTGTTGTAGATTTTCTTGATTCTGGCTGGTGAAATGCTACCTATAGAGTGTCTTTGACATGTTAATCTCATCTATTAGTTTAATTCTCAAAATACTCTTCACAGTACTTTGAGAGACACCTACATAATACCAGGTTCCATTAGAGCACAGAAAAGCAAAACTAACTCAACTGTGAAAGACCAGAGGAACCTAAATAACGAAGATGAGATGAGTAATAAAGAACAAGTAAGTGTTCTCCAGGCTGCCTCAACAAAGACACCAAAGCATGATTTTACTAAACGGAAAGTAGCAGTACTTGAATTTATCTAAAGACTTGCACGGAGAAGAGTTACCTGCTCCACGTTCAATTGGAAAGGTTAATTGCAGGGACAGAATGAAGGCCATTCATTTGCCATCCTTTTGCAAGGTTCTTTTTATCATTCAGGAATTGGGATAAGTATTTATTGAAGATACAATGCAGTTGGTCAAGGATGCATTTTGAAATATATATTAATTCAACCAGTAGAGACACATACAAAAAAGCAGAGAGAAAAGTTAGAGGAGGAGAAAAATGTAATAATAAAAACAATTTGATTAATTCAAAAGTCAGAAAAGTTTAAATAAACAGCATCAAGGAAAAAACAGATGGGACTAGCAGAAAACAAATAGCAAGAAACTAGAATAAACCAACTATATCAGTAGTTAATTTAAATGTAAATACTGGTAGATTAAACACTCCAAAGATAAAAATCACTATACTGAATTTTAAAAAATAACCAAGATCCAACTATGCATTCTAAATATACACTTTAAATATAAAGACAGAAATGGGTGAAAAGAAAACACCACAGTGTTGGCGCAAGAATGGGGGGGGAAGGGAACTGCAGGAAATGATCAGGTTCTGAGACGCGCTCTGAGGAACGAGAGAGGGAGTTTGCCAGAAAAAAGATTTCCACTTAACGTCTAAGGCCAGTTTGAACTTGCAGCTCATAAATTTTCAGAACTCAATTCTCTAATAATAAGCCCAATACAAAAATACAACTGTAACAAAAAATTAAAGATACAAAGGTACATTAAGACATAATGAAAATATTTTCATTGTGAATTAAACCCAAGCTTCTAACTAATTTAGGAGCAATTCTCCCAAATCCTAGGTTGTTCAAGCATTTTACAATTTAAATGAGAAACATTTCCGGCCATATCATCACTCAGTGCAACTTAACTGTTCGTAACAGAAGTACCTCACAAGAAAACATAAAACAATGAGCAGTTTACTCAGTCTAGTTTTATAACAGCCACATCACTCAACACATAAAAGGGCTTTGCAGTTACCTAATAATAAGGAATTTATGCTTTCAAAAAGATAAAGCATTAGCTGGGTTACATATAGCTTCCCATCATTTGTTTCATAAACAATAAAAGATAATTGAATTATATTTCAGAAAACATTTCAGTTCCAACTGCAGTTTTAAAGACATTAAAAATCTCATAGCTTGAACATATACATTGCTAGAATTTATTTGCATATCATGTATTAGTTAAATTATCACAGTCACATGGATTTTTATGTTGGGTGGAGGAAATATTATGTTTTTTAAAAGCTTTCTATTTTTCAATTCAAGTGAGAAATCAGAGAACGAGATCATTTTTCTTCTGCAAGCTTCAAATATGTTTCATGTGAAGCAACATGTGGCATAATATTCTGCAAAATTATGTCGGACACCACGTGTGCCACTGACTGGATGCCCTGACCACCACCATTCAACCTTGGGCTTAACACCAAATACTGATCTTATCCTAGGCTTCCTGCTATAAACAAATGTAAAACACTCCTTCACTTCAAAGCATGTAAGAACATTTCTTCCTTGACGGCAGTGTGGTGATTCTTGGGGGGAGAGGGGTGCAAGGGAGGCTAAATGGTATTGGGGAAAAAAATACAATAAAGATTAAATGTAAAAAAAAAAAAAGAAAATGGCTATTGACAGCAAAGTCTACAGAACAGCTATACCAGCATTATTTGTAGAGACAATCTTCTGATTTGTGGCCTTTTGTACTGAGCAACTATTTCTATTTGTGGCTGTCTGCAGCACTATCACTATTTTATTTGTACTGGGTCCACTTCTCCATGCTCAACCAAGTACACTCCTTTTTGATGCTACCTATAGTTTAAGGTTATCTGCCTGAAGTTGTCTTCCAGAACCTCTTAGCTTGATTTGGGAGTTTTCTCTTAGGCAAAAGTTGAAGCCATATACATGGCAACAGTGATTTCAGAAAAGAGGGTGCTCTACAATGTCTTATCTAATTGAAATCACAACCAATGAGACTAAGACAGACTGTGCACAGAGAGATCAGGGCGGTGGTGGTCATCTGGGGATGGGGAACCAGGCTGCAGTGGTACCATGGGGGGCTGTCTCTTATGATCTTGGGCGGGGCTTTAATCTGTTTAGGAGCTGGTACTCTGTGTTCCAGCGTTTCCTAAAGAGCATAGGGGAGCAAATTTTGCCCAAGCCAAAATGTGTCTCTTTGGCATGAGGATTATTTTAGGCTGATTATTTTTATGAAAACAGAAGACTCGGGACTTCTTTTTTAAACATCCCTCTTAACTGCTTAAAAAATGTAGACAGAGGGGCCTGTTCCAGGAAGAGCTATCATCAGAAATACTACAAAGAACCTGAGCAAGGTATGGTTGGGGGGAGGGGCAAATTCCAGGTCCTCTCTGCACCCCATTGTCTCTGCAAGGCATGGAAAACATTTGTTCATTAAACATTTGCTCTTCCTATTTCTTGTGAATTATTTTTCTCCCCTTTGAAGTCCCAGAAGCCTATCCCATTCCTTAGCTCAAAATGGCATATAAAGCTCAATTGGCTGAATTGTGCTTGGATGTCTTATTCTTTTGGTTCTCTCATACAAATGTAAATTTGTTTTTCTTTCTTTTTTTTTAATCCTTACCTGATGGTATGTTTATTGATTTTAGAGAGAGGAGAAGTGGAGAGAGGGGGAGAGGGGGAGAAGGAGAGAGAGAGAGAAACACTAATGAGACAGATAAACATAGATAGGCTGCCTCCCAGACACACCCCCACCAGGGATTGAACCCACAACCGCAGAAATTGAACCTGCAACATTTTGGTGCACAGGTGAATGCTCCAACAAACTGAGCCACCTGGCCACAGCTGAATTCATGTTTCTCCAGTTGATTTGTCTTACATTAATTTCATTAGTAGACCAGCCAAAAAACCTAAAAGGACAGAAGAAATGCTGCCCCCACAGACCTCCAACAAGGTCATGATGTTCATTGTAATTTGATTCTAGCTCACAGCATCACTGAATATTTTACAAGCTGAATGAGAGCAATCTGTGGTTGTTCTTCCCTCCCTTGCTGAGAACATACAGACAGCACATCACCACAAACTGACCAGGATGGAGGAGAATAATATCCGGCTGAGCCAACAAAATGAACACCCTCCACACCAATACCATGAATAAAACAAAACATAATTTCAAAATAATTTTCACATGGATTATATCTGTACATGAAAACCAAACAGCATTTCTTTGGCTTACAAATTAGAGGTGTTAAAAAGTAAAAATTCAACTGCAAATTTGAAGATCTAATTGGCTTTATTTAATGATTCATGAATCGGGCAGCATTCCATCTAGCAAATAGAAAGCAGATCTCAGGAGTTTTTTATAACTCCCCATTTTTATATGGGGAGTTTTGTAGGCAAAGGGAGGGTAGAACAAGGTAGTTAAAAGAGTCAATTATTTCCGACAAGGTCACTTCTGCTTAGGTGAAGACAGAAGGTCTTATCAGCACTAACTTATTAGTGCTGATCAATGAAATCCCAGACCCCTTGATTTAAAAATTCACTCCTGAGAGAGGCCGAAACTCAAATTAGACTAGGTATTAAGTTTTGGTGGAGTTTACCATAAGTGATTCCATTTGGGGTCTGTTGTTTCTTTTTGACAGGGGTAAAAAAAATACTGTATGAGTTTAACAATAATACTTAAATTCAAATTAACATGTGCAAATACATAATAATCAAATCCATTTGACAGCCAAGCATACCTAAAAAAGATTCTTAGTTATGATACCTTCTGATTTTAAATTCAGTAAATGTATTTTCAAACATTTCAAACATAAATTCAGTGTTTGAATTATACAGCAAATATAATCATTACCATCTTTTTAAATTTTATTTTAATCATTGTTCAGGTACACTTTTCTGTCCTTTACTCCCATTCCAGCCCACCCACCCATCCCTCCCATTTTCACCCCCCTAGTTTTTGTCCATATGTCCCTTATATTTGTTCCTATAAACCCTTCCCATTCTCCTCTGAAATTCCCATCCCTCTCCCCTCTGGTCACTGTCAGCCTGTCCTCTATTTCAGTGTCTCTGGTTATATTTTGCTTGTTTCTTTGTTTTGTTATTTAGGTTCCTGTTAAAGGCGAGATCATATGGTATTTGTCTTTCACTGCCTGGCTCATTTCGCTTAGCATAATGCTTTCCAGCTCCATCCATGCTGTTGTTGCAAAGGGTAGGAGCTCCTTCTTTCTTTCTGCTGTATAGAATTCCATTGTGGAAATGTACCATAGTTTT
>JAPYXV010006114.1:0-10020 GCA_028533065.1 Trachops cirrhosus | reverse complement strand
TATCTTTGACCATGTTCCATGCGCATTTGAGAAGAATGTGTATTTCACTTCTTTGGGATGGAGGGCTCTATATATATCTTTTAAGTCCATTTCATCTAGGTCCTTGTTCAATGCCACAATATCTTTGTTGATATTTTGTTTGGAAGATCTGTCCCTTTTTGACAATGGGGTGTTAAAATCCCCCATTATAATTGTGTGGCTGTCAATATTTTTCTTGAAGTCCTCTAAGATTTTCTTTATGTATTTGGGTGCTCCTATGTTGGAGCATATATATTTACTATGTTTATGTCTTCTTGGTGGAATCTTCCCTTGAGTATTATGAAGTGACCTTCTGGGTCTCTCTTTATGGCCCTTTTCTGGAAGTCTATTTTGTCTGATATGAGTATTGCTACCCCGGTTTTTTTTTCCCTGTGGGTTTCCTTGGACAATTTGTTTCCAGCCCTTTACTTTCAGCCTGTGGGTCTCTTATAGGCATCATATGTGTGGGTCATGCTTTCTTATCCAATCACCTAGTCTATGCCTTTTAATTGGGGCATTTAATACATTTACATTTAAGGTTATTATTGATAGTACTTATTCATAAACATTTATGTACCTGTGTTCCTGTCTCTTTTTTCCTTTCCTTTCCTTAAAGCAATCCCTTTAGCATCTCTTGCAGAGTTGGCTTGGTGGAGGTGTATTGTTTTAGACTTCTTTTGTCTGGGAAGCTTCTTATTTGGCCTTCTATCTTGATTGAGAGCCTTGCTGGGTAAGGTAGCCTTGGTTGCAAACCTGTGGTTCTCATTACTTGGAATATTTTTTGCCATTCTCTTCTGGCTTGGAGCGTTTCTGTTGAGAAGTCAGCTGCTAGTCTTATTGGGGCTCCCTTGTATGTTACTTCCTGTTTCTCCCTTGCTGCCTTTAAGATTCTCTCTTTGTTTTGAAATTTTGCCATTTTAATTATGATGTGTATTGATGTGGGCCTCTTTGGATTCCTCTTGATCAGGACTCTCTGTTTCTTGGATTTGTGTGACTTTTTCTCTCATAAAATTAGGGAAGTTTTCCATCATTACTTTTTAAAGTAGGTTTTCTATCTTTTGCTCTTCTTCTCCTTCTTCAGGTATCCCCATTATACGGATATTATTATGTTTCATATTGTCTTGCATTTCTCTTAATACCTCTTCCTTCTTTCTGAGCCTCTTTTCCTGTTCTTGCTCTTTTTGGGTGCTTTTTTCTACTTTGTCCTCCAGCTTACTGATCCGATCTTCTGCTTCATCGATCCTGCTTTTCATTCCTTCTATTGTGTTCTTCAGTTCAGAAATTGTATTCTTCATTTCCTCTTGGCCCTTGTTGATATTTTCTATTTCCTTTTTCATGTTGATATATTTTGCAGTCAGTTCAATGTAGATTCCCTGTAGTTTCTGGAAACTCATTGAGAGTTCATGGAACTTCCTGATAATCATTGTTTTGAACTCAGAATCTGATAGTTGAGTTGCCTCTATTTCATTTATCATTCTTTCTGGGGCTTCCTCCTTTCCCTTCATTTGGGGATTGTTTCTTTGTCTTCTCATTGTTTGTGAGACTCTTCTTGCTAGCCTTAGCGTCTTAAATTGATCTTTTCTGGCTCCCTGGGTTTATTGTGTGAACTTCTGTGGTAGAATACTTGTGAGATTCTGTGGTGCAGTCTCTTTCCGGTATCCAGTTGTTCACAGGTTCCAGCTACTCTTTTTTGTGATCAGTTGGAGGGGTAAGGGAAAATGGTTTAAGACAACAAGAGAGTATTTTATGATATTTATGGTAGCAGTCAGTATAGAAGATATAGGAGATCCTTTGGGTATGTATAGTGTTAATTGTGATCTTCCACCCCACTAGCCACTTTTTAGAAAGGATGTAAAGATGATAAGTGTCTTGTTGGGAAGGAAAGGATTGTGAGTTGACTCTAGAAAGCAGTGAGGATGTGGGAAGTCAGAATCTGAGGTAGGGTGAGAGTAAAGAGTAGTAAATATGTTAAGTGTGTGAGAGAATAGAGTTAACCACTAGAGTAATAGAGTTCAGGAAACTATGAAGTGGGCTAGGATATGGAATGGGTGATGTGAATTATTAACGATTGTATGTAATAGCTATTATTTACAATAATATTAGAGCAACAATCATATAACAGAATCTATGAAATCTAGAGAACAAGAATAGAGAGTATTGAGCCTTGTACTCAGTAATAGAGAGAGTATTGTGCTAATGGAACACAAATGGAGGACAGTATATTAGCAATACACTAGAAGTGAGACAACAGCGGAAACCTATGAAATGATACAATATAATCAACCAAGCAAAGAAGTCTATACAAAAAGAAGAGGAATACCAAAATAGTATATAAATAAAAGATGTAGGAATAATGAAATAATGATTATTCAATTATGCAATTACTTGCAGGTTAAAAAAAAATAAAAAAGAGGAAGGAACCAAGCAGAAGATGGAAGGAAGAAGAGATAAATTTGGAAAGCAAGGGAGAAGGGTCAACACTAGGGTGACAGAAAGAGAAGCATGAAGAATTTATAGATCAAAAAATAATACGACTTAAAAGGTGAAAGGTTACTTTAAAATGATTAAAAGAAATCAAAAACAAAAACGAACACACAAAAACAAACAAAACAAAAAACACCTATCGTTGGTTTCAGATTGGCCAAACCGGTTTTCCTAGCTGGCTTCCGCCCACTGAGGGACTACTGGAGACAATTTTTCTCTGTTCCCGTTCAGGACTCAGTCAGCCTCTGAGGTTCTGTTCTTACTGCAGGCTCGCGCTTTCTCCCCCAGCCCGTCTTGTGTCTCCCGGAAGGGTGTGTCGGGGCTGGGTGCAACTGTGTGTGTCCTTGGGAGTTCACCTCAATGTGTACCGATGTCCCGCGGAGTGCCCGCCCTTTTTCCAGGTTCAGGTGTGCGTGCTTTCTGGATCCCAAAGGGTGCTCACTTCCCCCAAATTCATAGCTTGGGCATCATAGGTCCCGTGAAGCGCCTGTGCCTTTTCCTTTTTCAACGCTGTGGTTTCTGAGATTTTCACCAAACCACACTCTCTCTCCGGCTTGGGGGCACAGGTGTAGAGGCGGGTGCCTTTGGATGCACAGGGTGGGGTGCACACTTTCACCAGGGCTTTGTGTAGGTGCTTACAGCCCCTGTGTGGGTGCCTCTTCCTCCTCACTCCTGTCTCTGTGCCCTCCAGTAAACTGGCCTCCCCGGGTGCTGCTCTGACCTTGTTTGGCCAGGGAGGGAGCGGATGACCCAACTCTCTCCTGGGAGCCCCGAGGCCAACCCAGGTGTGCCTCAGGGTCTGGAGCTGCAACCCCCCTGGTCCCCCTGCTGATCCACGTAGTCTCCTTACCCTCAGGCTTTTCAATGTCCCCTATAATTTGTGATCTCCTATTTTCAGTTATGTCATGATAATGTTGTCTCTTTGCTCAGTTCCTACCTAGAATGGCAATTATTTCTCCCCCAGGTGTGGGAGATGTAAAATCTGCTCCTTCTTACCACGCTGCCATTTTCTCCCCATTCCAAAGACCTGTATTTTTAAATTCCATGATACTGATTTTGAGACATCTTTTCTATTGATATTATGTCCCTGAAAATAATCACTTACTCAAACAACTATTTCTTCTAAAATAGCACAAATATTTGTGAAGCATTTATCCATTATAAATACTACACATATATACCAAGAACCAATTTATCCTTTTCAAGTCAGTGGTTACATCTAATAGTAAAGAGGCAGATCAATCATACGTGGTGTTATATGCTGCAGGAAATTTACCAAAAGGCTGCTCTTATTCCCTATGAGCACAACGTTTTTCATTAAATCTGTGTAAATCATGAGTCTTGTCAATAAATAACTTATAACTTTTTTGATTATATGGAATAAGGTTTTTAAAAATGCCTCATTTGGCTTCTGGTCAATGTGGCAGAATAGATAACCATGGTACTTGCAACCTCCCACAACTGCATCATAATGATAACTGAACTATAGAACAACCACCATTAGAAGCACCTAAAATCTAGCTGAAGAGAAGTCCTATAACTAAGAATATAAAAAAGTCACATCAAGACTTCTAAGAGACTTGGAACTGGCTGGTCTCCCACCCATGTATTGAGGTTAAAATTGGGAGGGATATCTCAGCTTCCAAGGCTCCCCTGAGGAGAAAAGGGTCCCAACCCTACACCAGCACCCTGCCCCAGCCCAAGGTTCTAGTGCCAGGAAGAGAAGTCCTCATAACTTCTGGCTGTGAAAACCAGTGGGGATTGTAGCTGAGTGAGACTGGGTTGCTCATGTAGACCCAGGAATTCCTCTTAAAGGGCCTATACTCATTGAAAGCTCTGGTGCTGGTGCAGCAGCTTGAAAGGCACCAGAGACATATGAGGAGGAACTGAATTGTCTGGCATCAAGACAAGAGTAGGAGGGGTAGTTTTCTTCCAGACAGAAGTGCTGGAAAAAGCCAGTGTGTTTAATGAGCCCTCCCCAAACAGAGCCAGTAGGTAGGCAGTATTTCTGAGTCTCCATTAACCTGGCTCACACTGAACCCTGCCCGGGCAATTCTCTGAGACCCCTGCCCCACCCAATTTTCCAGCTCACCTAGATCTTTTCCCATGGCTTTTTCATATAGATGGTCTCCCTTGGCTCATGCTGCAGACTCTTCTAAATTTTCAAAGGTCCATAAACCCCAAACAAATAGTGTCTGGCCTCAGCATGCCCTGTACATCTTGCTTAGTGGCCCCATGCCTGGCAGTAGTGGCAGCCAGCCTTGGTTCACAGCTTGGCCTGTCTAGGGAGCCTTCAAGCCTGCAAAGTATCAGCCACCTGCAGATCACTTTGTAGACCATATAGAGTGGAACCAAGCAGGGGACAGACTGTGGCTAACCTTGGTCTGCACGTCCTGGGAGGCACCCAATTAACAGCTTAAGGCCAGTTTGGAACACCACCCAAATGCCTCCATGAGTGAAACATTCAAGGGATGGACTCATCAGACACCAGGGACCCATGGAAGAGTCTAGTTCCATGGAGTTGGCTCCCGTACAGCAGATTCTCTGCTGTGGTTGTGGTCAGTTATGCAACTGATGGGCCTGGGGGCAAATATCTCCCATTGATGTGCCAATAGCAATCAATGCTCAACTACAACAGGATAGTGTACACAGCCCACACAGGGGTCACACCTGGAACATCCAGCTTGGTTGACCTGGGAGGCTGCACCACTGGCCCCACAGGACACCTCCTATATAAAGCAGTCTGCCAGTAGTAGGAGACTAGAAGCTCTACCTAATACTTAGAAACAAACACAAGGAAGCAGCCAAAATGAGGAGAAAAAGAAACATGTCCCAAGTGAAAGAACAGGACAAAACTCCAGAAAGAGAACCAAACAAAATGGAGACAAGCAACCTACCAGATACAGAGTTCAAAATACTGCTTAAAACGATGCTCCATGAACTTAGGGGAAGAATAGATAAACTTACTGGGAACTTCAACCAAGAAATAGGAAACATAGAAATGGAGATAGACAACAAGGAAGAACCAGTAAGAAATTAAGAATACATTAACTGAAATAAAGAATATATTATAAGGAATCAACAATAGAGTAGATAAAGCAGAGGCTAAGGAAGCAGAAGACACCCAATCTGAACAGCACAAAGAAAAAAAAGTCCAAAATAATGAAGCTAGTTTAAGAAATGTCTGGGACAACTTCAAGCATACCAACATTGTCATCACAGAGTTCCAGAAGGAGAAGAGTAAGAACAAGGAGTTAAAAACTATTTGAAAAAATAATGACAGAAAATTTCCCTAACCCAGTGAAGGAAATAGATAAGCAACTACAGGAAATGCAGAAAGTGACAAACAAAACGAACCGAAAGGGGTTCACACCAAAATACATCATAATTAAAATGCCAAAGTTTAAAGACAAAGAACATTATAAGCAGCAAGAGAAAAGCAGTTAGTTACCTACAAGGGAGCTCCCATAAGACTGTCAGCATATTTCTCAACAGAAACTTTGGCTATTTTATGCTAATCCCTTCTGGTCTGCAAAGTGATTATGAAGAAAGAATCTATAATCAAAACTACACTACCCAGCAAGACTATCATTTAGAATTGAAGAATAGATAAACAGCTTCCCAGAGAAGAAAAAGCTAAAGGAGTTCATCACCACCAGAACAGTTTTACAAAAAAATGTTAAAGGATATTTTTTGAAAGAAAGATAAAAATATGAATAATAAATGGCAATAAA
The DNA here is from genome assembly GCA_028533065.1 of Trachops cirrhosus. Lineage (NCBI taxonomy): Eukaryota > Metazoa > Chordata > Mammalia > Chiroptera > Phyllostomidae > Trachops > Trachops cirrhosus. The sequence goes on along the minus strand of JAPYXV010006114.1, from coordinate 3,784 downwards.
TACATATCTATTGGCAATTACTTTAAATAAAAATGGATGAAATGCTCCAATCAAAGACAAGACATATGGTGGCTGAAGAGACAACAAAACAAGACTTACATACCCTGTTTACAGCAGACTCACTTCAACTCAAAAGACACACTAACACTGAAATTAAAGGGGTAGGAAAAGATATTTCATAAATATGGGGACCTAAATAGCTGGTACAGCAATAGTTATACTAATCAAAATGGATTTAAAACAAAGGCTATCTAATAAGAGAAAAATTAGGACCCAGAAATTCCACCTCTGCGTATTTATTCCAAGAAAACCAAAACACTAAACTGAAAAGATTAACATTAATATATCCATCTACTTATTGCAGCATACTATGTCATAATAGTCATGTGACATACTATGTCACAATAGTCATACTATGGAACCAACCTAAGTACCCACCAATAGATGAATGCATAAATAAGGGTGCTTATGTACAATGAAATATGACTCAGCCATAAAAATAATCTTGCCATCTGCAACAATATGGATGAACCTAGAGTGTATTGTGCTGAGTGAAAGTAGAAAGAAAGATAAATGCCATATGATTTTACTTATATGTGGAATCTAAAAAGCAAAATAAATGAACAAACCAAATAGAAACAGACTTATTGAGATACAGAGAACATTTTGCTGGTTGTCAGATAGGAGGAGGGTTTCAGGGGGCTAGGTAAAAAAGGTGAAGGGATTAAGATGTACAAATCAGTAGTTACAAAATAGTCATGGGGATGTAAAGTACAGCATAGAGAATATAGTCAATAATATTGTAATAATTATGTGTGGTGTTAGATGAGTACTAGATTTATCAGTGTGATCACTTCATAAGTTATATAAATGTCTAATCACTGGTTTGTACACCTGAAACTAATATAATATTGTATATCAACTATAATTGAAAAATAAAAACTCATTAAAAAATTTCAAAAAAAATGAATCCAATGCCCCAACAGGTTAATTTGCAGCTTCTATAAAATAGAAATTTAAAAAAATGCCTCTTTTCTTTTGGTCTCATACTGACATACCTGACTAAATTAATTTTGGGACACTAAACATTATTATTATTGTTATTTCAGAGAAGACATTGTGCCTTTGAAAATAAACCTCACATTGGAAGGAGACTTGACTTGTGGTGGTGAATACACAATACAGTAAACAGGTCATGTATTAGAGAATTGTACCCCTGAAACCATATAATTTTATTAACCAATGTCACCCTAATAAATTCAATAAAAAAGCAAAAATAATAAAGTCAGTCTGGAGCAAGTTTAAACAATAAATACATAAACCACACACACTGACTTTATGCCACTACTAGCTAATGTTTTCTCACAGCGGCAGCAGCAATATTTTCCTGGGGCCCCTCAAGCTGGAGGTTGGAGAGTGCTGGGGATGGCTGGCACCAATTCCTTTCTTTCCATTGATAAGGATGTGGCCTTGCATTGTAAGCTTCACTTAATTTTGCTCAGGAACTACAAAGGTGTCATATTTACAATATTTCCCTCAAAAAGAGGATGTTTCTCAGTGTATATTTGTCTACTGTGGTAATATAAGCCCAAAAGAAAAAGTGGCAAAGTCAAACCTTAGCTTCCCTGTATTTCTGGCTAGGCCTAACCTCACCTGCAAGTGTCAATGGAAACACAGGATTCAAGAGCAAGCTGTGCCTCTTTCTGTCCAGGGCCTCTGCCATGCTTCTTTTAAGGTGTATCCTTTGCCAAGAAAGTTGGAAAATTATATAGGTGTATGGGTGTATGTATGTCTATTGTTTACCCACAACTTCAAAAACTATTTTCAGAGATGGAATAACACACTAAGGACTAGGAGTTAATAAAGTACTTGGTTCAATCAATCCTAATTTCAGATATTTATCATTGTAATTTTTAGTCATGTTTTATTTTTTAGGTGTTTGTGCTAAATCACTGTAGGTGCAAATTCACTTGTCCCAGCACAAAGAGTTATGTTCCTATTTAAGTCCCCTCTTTTATTTATATTTACACTGATTTACAATCAGTGAGTGGAATTACATTTTCAAACTCTTCAATGGCTTTATTGAGATAAGTTGATTTACAATAAACAGTACATATACAGAGGGCACAATTTGTTAAGTTGCATAGATGTATATTCCCAGGAAACCATCAGGAAACCATTTCACAGTCAAGATAAAGAACACATCCATCACACCCCAGTTACCTTGTGCCTATTTGTAATCCCACCTTCCAGTTCTCAAACTCCCTGTCCCCAACCACTGATCTGATTTCTGTTATTGTAAGAATTTTCATTTTCTGAAATTTAATATAAATGGAATCATACAGAATGCACAATTTTTGTCTAGCTGCTTTCACTCACCATAAATCTTTTGAGACTCATTCATATTTTGTGTATATGTAGTTTTCCCCCCATTTTTATTGTTGAGAACTATTTTATCATATGAACATACAGCAATTTCTCTATCCTGCTGATGGACTTTTGCTTCCAAGTTGACTACTACAAACAAAACAATTATTAATATTAATGTACAAGTATTTTATGAGCATATGCTTTACTTTCTCTTGGGTAGAAGATTAGAATGGCTAAATCATATGGTAGATGTATGTTAAACCTTTTATGAAACCGCATCTGTTTTACAAAGTATTTGTACCATTTTATATTCCTACCTGCGGTGGATGAGAGTTCCAGTTTATCCACATCCTTGACAATAGCTGATAAGGTCAGCCTTTTAAGTTTTTAGTTTCTAATAGGCATATAGTGGACTCTTACTGTGTTTTTAATTTGTGATTCTCTAATGACTAATGATATTGAACTAGTAACTATTGACTAATGTATATGCACTTATTTATCATGTTTTTGAGTAAAATATCCATAAATGGCAAATTTTGAATTTTTTTTATTATTTCACTTTACTATTTAAGAGTTCTTCATATACTGGATATAGTTTTTACTATTTTTCTCTATACTTCTTCTGTTTGCTATTTTATTGATTTCAATCTAATTTTTACTCTCTTGCTTATTCTGTCTTTTGATTATCCTTTTACTAGTTTGTCAAGATAGAGGATATGGTCACTGAATTGAGAACATTTTAAAATTTAATTTAATTTTTTAAATAAATCTTATTGATTATGCTATTACAATTGTCCCAATTTTCCCCTTTGCCCACCTCAGCTTTGTACTTCCATTCCCTCTAGCAATGCCCTCCTTAGTTCATGTCCAGGGGTCATACATATAAGTTCTTTGACTACTCCATTTTCCATACTATTCTTTTTTTTGGGGGGGGCTTACAAGTTTTCTTTAAATTTTTTTTATTTTAGTTTATTCAGTATAGTTTCTATCCTTTATTCACATTCCAGCCCACCCAACCATTCCTCCCCTCTTCCCTCCCCTTTCCAACACCCCTAGTTTTGTCCATGTGTCCTCTATATTTGTTCCTGTAAACCCTTCCCTTCTCCCCTGAAATTCCGTCCCCTCTCCCCTCTGGTCACTGAATACCTGTCCTCTATTTCAGTGTCTTTTGTTATATTTAACTTGGTTCTTTGTTTTGTTGTTTAGGTTCCTGTTAAAGGTGAGATCATATGGTATTTGTCTTTCACTGCCTGGCTTATTTTGCTCAGCACAATGCTTTCCAACTCCATCCATGCTATTGCAAAGGGTATGAGTTCCTTCTTTCTTTCAGCTGCATAGAATTTCATTGTGTAAATGTACCATAGTTTTTTGATCCATTCATTTACTGATGGACACCTAGGTTGTTTCCAGCACT
>JAPYXV010006113.1:0-10021 GCA_028533065.1 Trachops cirrhosus | reverse complement strand
AATAGATGTGGGAAAAGCATTTGATAAAGTATAGCACCCATTTATGATAAAAACACTCAGCAAAGTGGGAATAAAGAGAGCATTCCTCACGCTCCCTTTAATAATGAAGGCTATATATGAGAGGCCTACAGCCAACCTCATACTCAATGGGCAAAAACTAAAATCTTTTCCACTAACATCAGCAACAAGATAAGGTTGTTCACGTTCACCACCTCTATTCAATATAGTACTGGAAGTTTTAGCCACAGTAATTAGACATCAAAAGGAAATAAAGGGCATGCAAATCAGAAAGAAGGGAACACAACTGCCATTGTTTGCAGATGACATGATAGGGTACATAGAAAATCCTATAGACTCCACCAAAAAATTGCTAGACCTAATAAATGAATTTGGCAAAACAGCAGGACACAAAGTCAATATCCAGAAATCAAAGGCATTTTTGTATACCAGCAATGAAATAGCAGAAGCAGAAATAAAGAAAAAAATCCCATTTGAAATAGCAAAAAGAAAAATAAAACACCTAGGAATAAATCTTTCCAAGGAGGTAAAAGACTTATACACAGAATACTACACAACACTGAAGAAAGAAATTATAGAAGACACAAACAAATGGAAACATATACTGTGTTCATGGATCAGAAGAATTAACATCATCAAAATCTGCATGCTACACAAAGCAATTTACAGATTCAGTGCAATACTTATAAAAATACCAAGGGCATATTTCACAGACATAGAACAAACACTTCAAAAACTTATATAGAACCATAAACGACCCCAAATAACTGCTGCACTATTGAGAAAGAAGAGCAAAGTATGAGGGATCATAGTACTGATACCAAGCACCATTACAAGGCCATTATAACCAAAACAGCCTGATACTGGCATAAAAACAGGCACATGAACCAGTGGAACAGAACAGAGAGCCCAGAAATAAATCCAAGTCTCTACACTCAATTAATATTTGAGAAAGGGGGCAGCAACATAAAATGGAGTAAAAATAGCCTCTTCAACAAATGGTGTTGGGAGAACTGGACAGCTACATGCAAAAAAAAAAAAAAATTCGACCACCAACTTATACCATACACAAAAATAACTTTGAGGTGGATAAAAGATTTAAATATAAACCATGACACCATTAAAGTCCTAGAGGAGAACATAGGCAGGAAAGTCTCAGATACTTCACACTGCAACATTTTTACTGATGTGTCCCCTAGAGCAAGGGACATAAAGGAAAGAATAAACAAATGGGATCTCATCAAAATAAAAAGCTTCTGCATGGCTAAAGAAAATAGTATTAAAATAAAAAGAGAACCAACTGTATGAGAAAACATATTTGCCAATGATACCTCATTCATGGGTTTAATCTCCAAAATATATAAAGAACTCACATGACTCCACTCTAAGAAGACAAGCAATCCAGTTAAAAAAATGGGCAAAGGACTTGAACAGGCACTTCTCCAAGGAGGACATACAGATGATCCAGAGACACAATAAAAGATGCTCAACATCACTAGCTATCAGAGAGATACAAAGTAGAACCACAGTGAGATATCTCTTCACACCAGTCAGAATGGCCATCATAAACAAAGCATTAAACAAGTGTTGGAGAGGTTCTGGAGAAAAAGGGACCCTAGTGCACTGTTGGTAGGATTGTGGACTGGTACAACCACTATGGAAAACAGCATGGCATTTTCTAAGAAAACTATAAATGGATCTGCCTTCTGACCCAGCAATTCCACTGCTAGGATTATAACCTAAAAACCCTGAAACACCAATCCAAAAGAACCTATGCACCTCAATGTTCACAGCAGCACAATGTACAATAGCTAAGTGCTGGAAGCATCCTAGGTGCCCATCAGTAAATGAACGGATCAAAAAACTATGGTACATTTACACAATGGAATTCTATGCAGCAGAAAGAAAGAAGGAGCTCCTACCCTTTGCAACAGCATGGATGAAACTGGATAACATTATGTTAAGCGAAATAAGCCAGGCAATGAAAGACAAATACCATATGTTCTCACCTTTAACAGGAACCTAGACAACAAAACAAACAAACAAACAAAATATAACCAAAGACAATGAAATAGAGAACAGGCTGAGAGTGTCCAGAGGGGGGAGAGGAGGTAATTTCAGGGGTTTTTAGGGGAAAAGGGGAAGGGTTTACAGGAACAAGTATAAAGGACACATGGAGTCCTGGCTGGTGTAGCTCAGTGGATTTAGCATGGGCTGCGAACCAAAGGGTTGCAGGTTCAATTCCCACTCAGGGCACATGCCTGGGTTGCAGGCCAGTTCCCTAGTGGGGGCCATGTGAGAGGCAACCACACATGATGTTTCTCTTCCTGTCTTTCTCCTTCCCTTCCACTTTCTCTAAAAATAAATAAATAAATTTTTAAAAAAAGAGGACACATGGACAACAGCTAGGTGTGGTGGCAATGGGAGGGAGGTGGGGAGGGCTGGTTGGGTGGGCTGAGATGGGATTAAAAGATAGAAAATTGTACTTGAAGAACAATTAAAATAAAATTTAAGAAAAGTGAGTGGACCAAAACGCTATGGTACATTTACACAGTGAAATACTACATAGCAGAAAGAAAGAAGGAGCTCCTACCCTTTTCGACAGCATGGATGGAACTGGAGAGCACTATGCTAAGTGAAATAAGTCAGGCAGTGAAAGACAAATACCATATAATCTCACCTACAAATGGAACCTAATCAGTAAAACAAGCAAGGAAAATAGAGCCAGATACATTGAAATAAAGAACAAACTGACAGTAACCAGAGTGGAGGAGGGAGGGGGAAACAGGGATGGGAGAGGGGAAGGGTCATCATGTAACATGACTGAAGGACACATGGCAAAGCTAAAGAGGGTAGGATCAAGGGTGAGAAGTGGAGATGGCTGGGGTGGGTGAGAGTGGTGCGGGGAAAATGTAGACAACTGTACTTGAACAACAATAAAGAAAAAAAATAAAGAAAGAAAAGAAACTCAACAGAAGTCCAGAACCAGATGGCTTCACAGGTGAATTCTACTAAACAGTTAAAGAAGAATTAATACCTATTCTTCTCAAACTGTTCCAAAATTTGAGAGGAAGGAATGCTTCCAAAGTTATTAGATAAGGCCAGAATTATCCTGATACCAAAACTAGAAAAAAAATTACAAGCCAATATCAAAGTATATTATATAATATAAGTATATTATAATAAATATAAATGCAAATGCTCTCAACCAAACATTAGCAAGCTAAATTCAACAATATACAAAAAGATCATACATCATGATCGAATGAGATTTATTCGAAGGATGCAAGGATGAATGAATATCCATAAATCAATCAACATATTATACCACATTAACAAAATAAAATCACATGAGCTTATCAATAGATGTAGAAAAAGTGTTTGACAAAATTCAACATACATTTATGATCGAAACTTTCAATGAGGTGGGTGTTGAAGAAACATACCTCAACATAATAAAGATTATATATGATAAACCCACAGATTCATTATACTCAAAAATGAAAAGCTGAAAGTTTTTTTTTAAGATCAGGAACAAGATAAGAATGTGCATGCCTACCATTTTTTTAAATATATAATCTTTATTATATTTTTCTATTACTATTTAGTCCCCATATAATCCCCTTCCCACAACAATCTCCACACTGTTGTCCATGTCCATGAGTCCTTTTTCCTTTTTGCTCAATCCCTCCACCCTCTAACCTTGTCATCTGTTCTCCATCTATGAGTCTCTCTGTTTTGCTTGTTAGTTCAGTTTGTTTGTTAGATTCCATATATGAGTGAAATCATGTGGTATTTGTTTTTCTATGACTGGCTGATTTCACTTAGCATTATGTTCTCCAGCTTGATCCATACTGTTTCAAAGGAAAAAATTTTCTTCTTTTTATGGACAAGAATTCCATTGTGTAAATGTCCCATAGTTGTTTTATCCATTCATCTACTGATGGACACTTGGGCAGCCTCCATATCTTGATAATTGTAAATAACACTGCAATGTACATAGGGTTGCTTATGTTCTTTTGAATTAGTGTTTTGGCTTCCATCAGATATATTCCCAGAAGTGGGATTGCTGGGTCAAAAGGCAGATCCATTTTTTAATCTCCATACTGCTTTCCACAGAGGCTGCACCAATCTGCATTCCCACCAACAATGCAAATGGTTTCCCTTTCTCTATATCCTGGTCAGCTCTTGTTTTTTTATTCATTGATGGTACTCATTCTGACAGGTGTGAAATGGTATCTCATTGTGGTTTTTATTTGATTTCTCTGATGATTAGTGACATTGAACATCTTTTCATATGTCTATTGGCCATCCTTTAGTCCTCTCTGGAGAAGTGTATATTTGGGTCCTTTGCCTATTTTTTAATTGGGTTATTTGATTTTTGGTGTTGCGTTTTGTAAATAGTTTATAAATTTTGGATATTAACCCCTTATCAAATAGCCAATATGTTTTCCCATTGTGTGGGTTGTCTTTTTATTTTGTTGACAGTTTCCTTTGCTGTACAAAAACTTTTTAGTTTGATGAAGTCCCACTTGTTTATTTTTTCTTTTGTTTTCCTTGCCTGGGGGAATATATCAGATAAAAGATTTCTACCAGTAATGTCTGAGATTTTGCTACCTATGTTTTTTTCTATGATGTGCATGATTGCAGGTCTAACATTTAAGTCTTTGATCCATTTTAAATTTATGCTTGTGTGTTGTTTAAGAAGGCGGTCTAGTTTCATTTTTCTGCATGCATCTGTCCCATTTTCCCAACCCCAGTTATCGAATATCTTTAGCCCATTGTATATGCTTGCTTCTTCTGTTGAATATTAATTGACTATAAAGGTGTGGGTTTATTTCTGGGCTGTCTATTCTACTGCATTAATCTATGTGTCTGTTTTTATGCCAGTATCAAGCTGTTTTGATTACTATGGCCTTATAGTATCATTTGATGTTAGGTAGCAAGATTCCTCCAGCTTTGTTCTTCTTTTTTCAGGATTGTATGTTGCTTTTGTGGTTCCATATAAATTTTGAAATATTTTTTTCTAGTTATGTAAAATATGCCATTGGAATCTTGATAGGAATTGCGTTAAAGCTATAGGTTGCTTTGGATAGTATGGTTATTGTAACCGTGTTAATTCTTCCAATCCATGAGCACGGTGTGTGCTTCCATTTATTTGTATCTTCTTCAAATTCATTTTGCAGTGCCTTATAATTTTCTGAGTACAGGTTTTTCACAACCTTGGTTATGTTTATTCCTAGGTATTTTATTCTTTTTGAAGCAATTGTGACTGGGATTGTTTTCTTAATTTCCCTTTCTGTTAGTTTGTTATTGGTATATAAAAACGCAACTGATTTCTTTATTTTAATTTACATTCTGCCACTTTGGTGAATTCATTTATCAGTTCTATTAATCTCTTGGTGGAATCTTTGGGATCTTCTATGTACAGTATCATGTCATATGCAAATAAAGACAGGTTACTTCTTTCTTTCCAATTTGGATTACTTTTATTTCTTCTTCTTGTTTCTGATGGCTGAGGCTAGGACTTCCAATACTATGTTGAATAAGAGAGGTGAAAGCAGACATCCCCGTCTTGTTCCCAATCTTGAGGTGAATGCTTATATTTTTGCTCATTGAGTATGATGCTGGCAGTGGGTTTGTCATATATGGTCTTTATTATACTTAGATATGTTCCCTCTATTCCCACTGTTCTGCGTGTTCTTATTGTAAATAGGTGTTGGATTTTATCAAAAGCTTTTTTCTGTATCTATTGATATAATCATGTGGTTTTTATCCTTTATTTTGTCTATGTGATACATCACACTTATTGATTTGTGAATGTTGTACCAACCTTGCTATTCCCACTTGATCATAGTGTATGATCTTTTTGATGCATTGCTGTACTTGCTTTGCTAATATTTTGTTGAGAATTTTAGCATCTATGTTCATTAGTGATATTGGTATATAATTATTTTTGTAATATCTTTTTCTGGTTTGGAAGTAGATAATACTGGCCTCATAAACAGAGTTTGGAAGCCTCTCCTCCTCTTGAATTTTATGAAATAGTTTGAGGAGAGGTGTTAATTCTTCTCAGAATGTTTGGTTAATCACCTGTGAAGCCATCTAGTCTAGGGCGCTTTTTTTGTCTGGGAGGTTTTTGATTACTGCTTCAATGTCATTAGGTGTAACCTGTCTATTTGGATTCTCTGATTCTTCCTGATTAATTTTTGGAAGCCTGTATGTTTCTAGGAATTTGTCCATATTGTCCAGGATATCCAGTTTGTTGGCATTTAATTGTTTAGAATATTTTCTTACAATCCTTTATATTTCTTTGGTGTCAGTCGTTATTTCTCCTTTTTCATTTCTGATTTTATTTATTTGGGTCCTTTCTCTTTCTTTCTTGATGAGTCTGGTAAAAGGTTTGTAAATCTTGTGTATCTTTTCAAAGAACCAGCTCTTGGATTCATTGATCTTTTGTATCATATTTTTAGACTCTATTTCATTTATTTCTGCTCTGATCTTAATTATTTCCTTCCTTCTATTCACATTAGGCTTTGCCTGTTGTTCTTTTTCAAGTTCCTTTAAGTGTGAAGTTAGATTGTTTATTTGAGCCTTTTATTTTTTCTTTTTGGATATGCCTGTAGTGCTATGAATTTCCCTCTTAGGATTTCTTTCCCAGTGTCACACAGATTTTGGATGGTTGTGAAACATTTTCATTTGTTTCAAGGTATCTTTTGATTTCTTCCTTGATCTTGTTCAAAAATTCACTGTTTAATGACATGTAACTTAGCTTCCATGTCTTTATGTGAGTTTCAATGTTCTTGTGATTGGTCTCTAGCTTCATAGCACTGTGGTCTGAGAAGATGCTTGGATATGATTTCAATCTTCTTAAATGTATTGAGACTTGTTTTGTGTCCTAGCATGTAGTCTATCCTAGAAAACATTCCATGTGCACTTGAAAAGTATGTATATCTGCTGCTTTAAGGTGAAATGCTCTGAAGACATCAATTAGATCCATTTAATCTAGTGTGTCATTTAAAGTTACTGTCTTCTTGTTGATTTTCTGCATGGATGTTCACTCCATTGAAGTCAATAGGGTGTTAAAATCCCGAACTATAAGTGTATTTCTGTTGATCTGTCCTTTTATTTCCATCAAGATTTGCATTACATATTTATGTGCTCATATGTTGTGTGTGTAAATGTTTACTAGAGTTATATCTTCTTGTTGTATTGTTCCCTTTATCATTATGTAGTGTCCTTCTTTGTCTCTTACTATACCTTTGGTTTTAAAGTCTATCTTGTCACATATAAGTGGCAGATATAACAATTATGCCAGCTTTTTCTTCTTTTCTATTTGCATTAAATATGTTTTTCCAACCCTTTACTTTTAGTCTCTGTGTATCTTTCAATGTGAGATGGGTCTTTAGGAGGCATCTCCAAGAGATGGGCCTTGTCTTCTCCATTTAGCTATCCTGTGTGTTTTGATTGGAGCATTTAAGCCATTTACATTTAAGGTGATTATTGATAGATATGTATGTGGTGCCATTTTATTATTAGACTACTTTCTTCTGTTTTTTCTTTCTTTCTCTTTTTATTCTTCTTAAAGCAAGCCCTTTAACATTTGTTGCAGTACTGGTTTGGTGTTAACAAACTCCTTTAGCTTTTTCTTGTCTGGGAAGCTCCTTATTTCTCTCTTTTGATTTTAAATGATAGCTTTGCTGGGTAAAGGGGCTTTGGTTGTAGGCCCCTGCTTTTCAGCACCTTGAATATTTCACATCACTTACTTCTGGTTGAAATGTTTCTGATGAGTAGTCATAAAACAGTCTAATTGGTGATCCCTCATAGGTAACTACCTGCTTTTGTCTTGTGACTGTTAGTATTCTCTCCTTATATTTAAGCCTTATTATTTTAATTATGATGTGTCTTGGTGTAGGCCTCTTTGAGTCCAACTTGTTTGGGACTCTCTGAGTTTTATGGATTTGGGTGGATTTTTTCGCCAGATTAGGGATGTTTTCAGTTATTATTTCTTCAAATAGGTTCTCAATCCCTTGCTCACTCTCTTCTCTTTCTGGTAGTCCCATGATGTGGATGTTGTTATACTTCATGTTGTCCAAGATGTTTCTTAAGCTCTCCTCATTTTTTAAAATTTCTTTTTCTTTTTGCTGCTCTGCCTGATTTTTCTTCCTACCTTGTCTTCCAAAACACTAATTCAGTCTTCTGCTTCATGTAACCTAGTATTTTCCTTCCAGTGTTTTATTTATCTAAGATATTGAATTCTTCATTTTGAATGATCCTTTTCTTATGGTTTTTATGACCTTTCTCATGCTGTTGAGTACGCTTATAATCATTACTTTAAACTTTCTATCTTATAAATTGCTTACTTCCACTTCATCAAATTCTTCTGAAGAATTCTCTTGTTTCTTCATTTGGATCTATTTCTTTCTCTTCCCATTTTGACTGCTTCTTTATATATTCCACCGTTGATGTTAAACTAATCAATGGCAAAAAAATTAGTTGTTAATATAATCAATCTGTAATCAGCAGTCAGATTTAAGTACTGCAGGGTGGTTCAGAGTAATTCCTACAGGCAAGGTTATTGCTTCCACTCAGGCTGATACCATTGAGAGAGGAGTGCTGTTCCTAAGAGAGCTCATCTCTGAAGGATGGAAAATGATTCAACATATGGATCCTGGCAGATGTTCCCTCATTTCTTTTGCTACAGCCACCAACCCCACTCTCCTCAAGTGTGTGTAGTCCTCTCTTCCTTCCCTTTGCTGGAACCCAGGGTAAGTGGCTGCAAACAAAATTTTGTGCTTTGACCCTATAAAAGGCTGTCTCCTCTCTAGCTGTCTCTCCCTCATCAATGGAACCCATGCTGTTTTTCACATCTGATGTTATGTGGGTTCCTTTCTGGCTCTGGTTCTGTAGACTGGGGAATGCAGCTTGGGGTTTAGACACCACACTTCTTAGGGTGAGCCCCCTCCCCAGCCACTGACATATCCCTCTGGCACTTTAGCTGTTGCCTGTTGGAGCCCAGCCAGCCCTCTCATATCTCCTCCACACTCCCTACCAGTCATGTTGTGCTGAAATGTTTTTTTGACTGTCCATGGTTGTAAGGCTTCTCTCCAGCTAGTGTTCAGTTGGATCCCATTTTAAATAAATGTAGCATTAGAAGTCTAAGACAGTGCTCACTTCGGCAGCACATATACTAAAATTGGAACGATACAGAGAAGATTAGCATGGCCCCTGCGCAAGGATGACACGCAAATTCGTGAAGCGTTCCATATTTTAAATTAGTAGGAGGAAGCTGTGAACACCTGGATACCAGAAGGAGACTATACCACTGAATCTCACCAGTACTCTACAACAGACGTTCACACCATAAACCCAGGGAGCCAGAACAGATCAATTTAAGAAGCTGAGGCTAGCAAGAAGAGTCTCATGAACAATGAGAAAACAAAGAAACAATCCCCAAATGAAGGGAAACGAGGAAGCGCCAGAAAGAATGATAAATGAAATAGAGGCAACTCAACTATCAGATTCTGAGTTCAAAGCAATGATTATCAAGAAGTTCCACGAACTCTCAATGAGTTTCAAGAAACTACAGGGAAACTACAATGAACTCACTGCAAACTAAATCAACATGAAAGAGGAAATAGAAACTACCACCAAGGGCTAAGAGGAAATGAAGAATACAATTTCTGAACTGAAGAACACAGTAGAAGGAATGAAAAGCAGCATCGATGAAGCAGAAGATCGGATCAGCGAGCTGGAAGACAAAGTAGAAAAAAGTACCGAGAAAGAGCAAGAACAAGAAAAGAGGCTCAGAAAGAATGAAGAGGTATTAAGAGAAATGGAAGACAGTATGAAACGAAATAATATCCGTATAATAGGAATACCTGAAGGAGAAGAAGAACAAGGGATAGAAAACCTATTTGAAAAAGTTATCACGGAAAACTTCCCTAATCTGATGAGAGAAAAAGTCACACGAATCCAGGAAACACACAGAGTCCTGATCAAG
>JAPYXV010006112.1:0-10022 GCA_028533065.1 Trachops cirrhosus | reverse complement strand
AAAAAAAAAAAAAAAAAAAAAAAGGATTTGAGTGCTGAGGGACGGTCCAGTCCCTCTAGCAGAGCCATGCCACGTAGCACTTGGGGCTGTGCCCAGTCAGCACCCCGACTTCTTGAGAGCCCGGCCTGCCCATCTCAGGGGCCCCTGGAACTTCTTTCTGGTTTACTCACTAATTTCAATCTTTCTTTTTTCTTAGAAAGAGGAAAGCTAAGAAAATCATGTATCTTCATTCTCAATCTGCACAGAAGCTTATGCATACACTTTTGTTTAACTTTTTTTTCTTTCAGGAGAGATTGCCCTTCTCCCCAATGATATGAAAATGACTTGGAATGAAATTCTTTCACAGCCAGAAGTTTATTAGTCTAATGTCTTTCGACAGTTAAAAATGGCACTTTAGGCCAGTGGTTCTCAAAGTGCGGTCCCCAGAGCATCAGCATCCGCACCCTCTGGAGCGTGTTAGTGATACACCTGCTTAGGTCCCACTCAGACCTGCTGGCTCAGAAATTCCAAGGGGACAGCCATCTGTGCTCTATCAAGCTCTTCAGGGGATTCTGAGAGAGGCTAAACTTTGAGAATCCTTCTGTAGCCTTTGGATAAAGATATAAAAGGAACGAATTTCTCTCCCCACCATTTTCCCCTCATAATTATTTTAAAGACACTTAAACAGTACAGACCTATTTTTAAACAGTCATGTAATTGTTGGAGCAAGACGTGATTAGGTCACATGGTGGTCAGAAAATTTGAGTAGAACGGTCATTAGGAAAAGAGCTCTGAAGCCAGAAGCCAGCTTGAGTTCAGATCCTGCCTCCACACAAACTCCTTGTGTGACCTTGAGCACATTACTCAGCCTTTCTGTGGTTCATGTTCCTCATCTGTAGCATTGAGGTCACAGCGGTACCCACCTTATGGGGAGAGCTTTGTAAGCAATGAATGAGCTCACATTGATAAGTGCTTGGAAGAGTGCCTGGCCCAGAACAGGTGGGTGGAACAAGTCACAGCCCCTGGCTGAGCGGCCTTTGCTATGTATCAGGCCAGAGCTGTTCTCCCAGGTGCTGAGGGGAGAACAGGGCTGCCAATGACTACAGATTCCCACAAATCTATATATGTTTCGGCCAGCCAGACACCTGCACTGTGCTGGTCACTACAGAAGGAGGCAATAGGAAATGTAGTTATTCTTCACCAGGATGTGGCAGGCACCTGAGCTCCCTGGGCCATCATTTAGCAACTTTTAGGTTTTAGAGTTTTCATAGGTATTGCTTTCTTAAAAAAACACAATTCAACATGATCTCTAGACACTAACATCCATTCCTGTTGATTGTTGGTATATTCTCCACAACTTGGCAAATTTGATGTATTTTAACCCAGCGTTCAGGTTTGTCTAATCTCACTTCATCAATCCTTCTCTGCTCAGGCGTGCCTGCCTTCATTTGGCAGACATGGCAGGTTTTTCATTTCCCACGTAAATGACTTGTCTATTACAGTGGGGGTCCCAGGTCTTTGGAAACAGTTTACAGATATCCCTGAATAGAGCCCAGAAAGGGCTTCATGAATAACAACACCCAAGTAAAACTGAGATGAGCTTGGATGCTGCCTCTTTGAAATTGATCCATCATGGTAAGTGCCATCATTTAAACAGAAAATGTCGAAGGCTTCCTGGGAGGGCTGAACCTGAAATAAGCTTTCTTTACAAAACATCATTTCAGCACAAAACAAACAGCAGAAAGCAAACGTGGGAGTAAGTGACTCCTGGTATATGTTTTACTTGAGCATAAAATTTGTTTTCCTGATTATAACGAGACTCTTCACAGTCTCTGGTTTTAACTTTTTAATTTGCATTTGGTTCTATTCAGTATTTCTCAGCTTCTTTACTTTTAGATGATGAATTTATGACAAAGGGTGCAAAGTTGAGGATGAGAAGACTGCCGTGCCAAGTCAGTTAACTCTCAACTTCATTTGTCTTGGGAGACAAAAGAGAATTGCTGATGCATTTGTACCATGAACTTCAGCTTCTGCTCAGACTACAGGTCCTTACACGTGGCTGTGCATTAGAACCACTTGGATACTGTTCAAAAACACTGATGCCTGGCATCCACCCAAGCTCTTCTGGTCTGGGTGTGCCCTGGACATTGCGATTTTTCAGACATGTCCAGGTGATTCTAACCTGCCAGAAAGTTTGAGAACCACTGCTGCTCACTGTGTCAACTACGTGGACTTGAGGATGGACCAGGCATTCGTGGAGACTAGTCAGGTGACATAAACAAACTCCACTCGGAGGTGAGGTGAGTGGCCTTTTAGAAGAGAACTCATCCTGAGGGAGAAAGGAACCAGGCAGCCCAGGTATGAACGCTGGAGTTCTGCTTCTGGGTACATCACCTTCCTCTGTCCCCTGCCTAGTGTCATGTTTGAAGTGTCAGACCTAGGGAGAGGGAGGGCTGTGAGCAGAAACAGAAAGAATTGGGTTGCCCAGAAAGTGCATTTAATTTTTTCCATAAATTAGTAGAGACATTTTTTCATTTTCCCCAATCTTTATTGATTTGGATATTTTGAGTATGTCAGCTATCTCCTGCTATTGGCTTCTAGTGGGTAGAGGCCAGGGGTGCTGCTAAAAATCTTCCAGTGCATAAGACAGCCCCACAGCAAAGAATTATTTGGTCAAAATGTCAATAGTACCAAGAAACTTCACAAACCACTTTTGACACGTTCGATCAGTCACAGCACCTTCTCCATACACTGCACAAGTCTTTTCTTGTGTTTCGCTGTGTTTTTACCTTTCGTGAAATAATACAGCATAGCACACCAAAAATGTTGCATATCTTCTTCCACTTCAATATTAAAATGGCTGCACAAAAATTCACCAGTTTTGATAAGTTTTTTAAATGCACACTGACATGACAGCTGTCACAATACGATCTAACAAAATTGTTCTGAATGAAGTTGAAGACAACTAAGTACTACTAGAGCCATCTTGCAGAAAAAAAAGAACAAACTTTGGCCAACCCAATATTTTTCCAGTGCAAAGTCTGCAAAGCAGTGGGTCCCAGCAGACCTGGTGACAGTGTAACATAGTGACTGAATGGGGAGTGGGCTGCTCTGCTTTGTCTCACAATGCATATCAAGTCGGGCCTCCCAGAGGCTGGAGGACAGGAGTGTAAGCGGCCCAGTGAGCCCCAGTGGCCTCCGGAGCAGGCTCAGAGCAATCGTGCCCGGCAGCGGCACGGTGCTGCCAAGTGAGGTCTGCACCTGGCCGAAATGCTGGGAGGACAGCAGATTTGTCAAAGCAACGAGGTCACGTACATTGGCAAGGAACAAGATACAAGCTGCTTTGACTCCAGGTGTGCATCCGCCAGCAGGGGAGGCCTGTATAACTAAAGACACAAGGGTGTAACTCTACCATTTTATATTGAAAAATCAGAATGCTACCTTCTGATCATGTTGATTAGAATCCTAAATGACGGCTAGACATTAATGCTATGCCCTTTGTCTGAGCTGAGGAAATAGCTACATAAGAAGGTTTTGGCTGTTAGTATGAGATTGCTGTTAAAAAACTGTTCATTCAATGGCCCTCCATGTGATAAATTCCTTTGGGAATTCAAAAGTCACTCTCTATTGAATAATTGGAATGCTTCTATTTATGACATAATAAGAATGGTGCAACCTGTTATACTTCCTGCCCTCCTCTTATCCTCAGTCCTCAGCAATCTCAAAAGCAAACCCAATGCTCACTTGCAGAAATACAACCTTCAGTGTTAACAACATTAACACTAACTCTTCTTATTATGGCTTGCTGTGGTTTAACACATTTTTCTATGGATGTGTTTTGTTTTGAACCACTCTAAAATATTTCTTAAAAGAAGCAAAGGGAGACAATAAAAATCTCAGTTTAATAGATTCTTATTTTTTTTGTTTCATCAGTGCATCCATTTATTCTTTTTTTTTTATTTTAGATTATTCAGTACAGTTTCAATCTTTTATTCCCATTCCAGCCCACCCACCCATCCCTCCTCACCTCCCTTCCATTTCCAAGCCCCATAGTTTTGTCCATGTGTCCTCTATATTTGTTCCAGTAAACCCTTCCCTTATCCCCTGAAATTCCCTCCCCTCTCCCCTCTGGTCACTGACATCCCGTCCTCCATTTCAGTGTCCTTTGTTATATTTTACTTGTTTCTTTGTTTTGTTGTTTAGGTTCCTGTTAAAGGTGAGATCATATGGTATTTGTCTTTCATTGCCTGGCTTATTTCGCTTAGCATAATGCTTTCTAGCTCCATCCATGCTGTTGCAAAGGGTATGAGCTCCTTCTTTCTTTCAGATTCTTATTTTTTATCACAGCTTTATTGTGGTGTAATGTACACAATAAGATGTATACATTTAAAGTGTAACGTTTGGTAAGTTTTGACATAATTGCACCCCTGAAACCACGACTTAGATAACGGACATACTTACCACGCCCCAAAAGTCTCCTCATGTCCCTTTCTCTCACCCCTAGGCAACGATTAGTCTGTTTTCTGTTACTGTGGATGACTTTGCATTTTCTAAAGCCTTATGCAAGTTGATTTATACAGTATGTTTCCTTTTCTGTCTGACTTCTTTCACTCAGCATAATTATTTTGAGATTTATTCATCTTATTTCCTGTATTAGTAGTTTTTTTTACTGCTAAGTAGTAGCCACTGAATAGATGTATAGCAAATTGTTTATCGCTTCGCCAGTTCTTGGACATGTGGGTTGCTTCCAGGTCTCAGCTCTTGTAAGTGGAGCTGCCATGAGCACCCACGAACAGGTGTCTGTGGATATATGCTTCCAGTCATCTGCAGCACAGGCCTAGGAGTGGAATGAATGGCTGGCCTATGTGGTAAGTGCACTTTTAGCTTTCTAAGAAACTGCCGAAGTGTTCTGCAAAGTGTTTGTACCATTTTACATTCCCATCAGCAATGTATGACAGTTTGGGTTGTTCCCCATTCCCCAGCACTTGGTATGGTCTGCTTTTTAAATTCTAGCCATTCTAATAGATCTGTAGTGATATCTTATTGTTTTGGTTTGCATTTACATAAGACTAATGTGCTATACATCTTTTTAGTTGTTTATTTGCAATCATATATCTTTGGTGAGATGACTATTCAAATCTTTTGCCAATCTTTTAAAAACTGAGCTGTTTCCTTATTATATTTTGAGAGTTCTTTCTATAAAGTATATTTTATTGATTATTCTATTATAGTTGTCCCAATTTTATTTTCTGCCCTTTATCGCCCTCTGCCCTGTACCCACCCCTCAACCCTCCAGCATTCCCCTCCACCTTAGTTCATGTCCATGGGTTGTACATATAATTTCTTTGGTTTCTCCATTTCCCATACTATTCTTCACCTCCCCGTGTCTATTTTATGCCTACCATTTATGCTTCTTATAACCTGTACCTTTTCCCCCATTCTCCTCCTCCCCACCTCCTCACTGATAATCCTCCATGTGATCTCCATTTCTCTGGTTCTGTTCCTGTTCTAGTTGTTTGCTTAGTTTTCATTTTTGTTTTTTAGGTTCAGTTGTTGGTAGCTGTGAGTTTGTTGTCATTTTACTGTTCATAGTTTTTTATCTTCTTCTATTTCTTAGATAAACCCCTTTGATATTTCATATAATAAGGGCTTGGTGATGATGAACTTCTTTAACTTGACCTTATCTGGGAACCACTTTATCTGCCCTTTCATTCTAAATGATAGCTTTGCTGGATAGAGCAATCTTGGATGTTGGTCCTTGCCCTTCATGACCTTGAATACTTCTTTCCAGTCCCTTCTTGCCTGTGAGGTTTCTTTTGAGAAATCAGCTGGTGCCAGAAGGAGAAGAGGAAGAACAAGTAATTGAAAACTTCTTTGAACAAATAATGAAGGAAAACTTCCCCAATCTGGCAAAGGAAATAAACGTTCAGGAAGTTCAGGAAGCTCAGAGAGTCTCAAAGAAATTGGATACAAGGAGAAACACACCATGGCACATCATAATTAAGTTACCCAAGATTAAAGATAAGGAGAGACTCTTAAAAGCGGCAAGAGGAAAGGAGAGAGTTACCTACAAAGGAGTGCCCAAAATACTATCTTGATGGTTCTTTATGTATTCTCTTGGATACAAGTCTTTTATTAGATGTGCAATTTGAAAACATTTTCTCACAGTCTGTGACTTATATTTTCATAGAGTCTGATTCAAAAGCTTACCAGTGAAGCTCCCCAGTGCAGTCCGGGCACATGAGATTGTGAGGGGTGAGGTTCAGAATGATGACTCTGAGACTCCGCAGCATCCCCAGGCATCACCCCCCCTGACAGTAACATTAACCGAATGTCCTGGGCTGGTAGTGCCGATGGTCCCAAACTGGGCTCCCTCACAGAAACCTCACTTCGCCTCTGCTTCCTCCAGCCACTACCTGCCACACAGCCATATTTGAACTTCATGGTCATTAAATGGATCACCATCTGCTAATATAGCAGATGTTAATTTTTGATCTGCTTAATGTACATGAGATTGGAAGTACCTTGTCTTTTTCTCCAGACACTAAAATTTGTCTCTACTGAAGTTGGGGTGAGGGAGGACCCAACAGTGTAACTTAACTAGGTCTTGTATTTAGGTTGAAACAAATGACATTTCTGTGGGTTTTTTTTTTTTTTTGGTCAAAAGTATCACATATATTTGTTTCTTGGGCTGCTGTAACAAAGTAGCACTAGTTGGCTGGCTTAAACAACAAAAATTCATGTCAAGTCTTGGAGGCTAGAAGCCCAAGGTCAAGATGCCAGCAGGGTGGGTTCCTTCTGAGGGCTGTGAGATAAAGAATCGGTTTGGGGCTGTTCAGCTAGTTTCTGGTGGTTTGTTGGCAATCTTTGCCATTTCTTGGCTTTTGGGTGCATGGATCCAACCTCTGCCTTTATCTTCACATGGCGTTCTTGTGTGTGTGTCCAAGTTTCCTTTTGTTATAAGGACACCAGACATATTGGATTAGGGCCCATTCTGATGATCTCATCTTAACTATGTACATCTGCATTGACCATATTTCTTTTTTATTATTACTTTACTGTTGTACAATTATAGTTGTCTGCATTTCCCCCCCTCCCCACGACTCCCCCCACCCCAGCCAAAACCACCTCCTTCCCTTACTTCCACCCTCCTCCTTGGTTTTGTCCATGTGTCTTTTATAGTAGTTCCTGAAAATCCTTCCCCCCATTGTCCCCTCCCCCTCCCCTCTGGCTATTGTTAGATTGTTTCTAATTTCAATGTCTCTGGGTATATTTTGTTTGCTTTTTTCTTTTGTTGATTATGTTCCAGTTAAAGGTGAGATCACACAGTATTTGTGCCTATTTCTGAATAAAGTCACATTTTGACATACTGGGTGTAAGGACTTGAACATATAAACAGAGAGAGGGAGATGAGGGATGTAGTTCAACCCACAACAATAGGCAAATGCACAGCGTCTAGCCTAACAAAACCTTTCCATCAATCTGTTTCTGGCTCCTGACTTCCTTCACACCTTCGGCTGTGGATTGGTTCCTCCAACTTCTAACATTTTTCAGGGTACCTCAGGTCAAATTGGTGGCATCTCATTAGGTTCCTCACCCCTCCACTGTATAGGGACTTAGAGCCAACTTCTCTCCTTGGGGTCTGCTGTGTCATTTGACTTTCATCAGTCTTTCTGCCATCTTCATATATGGTGGTTCGCGATTAGAGTTAGCATCTAGGCCATGAAGGGTTTTTATTTCTCTGTTTTTTACATGGTGTTTAAGGGTCATTTTTGAGAATTCAGAAATGTCTTTACCTTGCCAGTTAGTCACCCGGGATCCCCACTTTCACTTTTCATAACAAAATCCAACGGATAGATGACCTTGTCCTTTCTCAGCTACAGGAAGTCCAGAAATTTTACGAGACTTTTCCCTGCTGGGCAACCTGGAGATTCTCCAAGAAAGGCTCAGCCTGCTTTACGTGCTGGTGATGACTTGCTCCTGTGGGGAGCTGTCCCGCCTCCTGCTCTGTCCCTCCGTGGGCCCTGCCCACTCACCGTTTTCTTCCTGCACCAGCCGCCTTCCAGTGTCGTTTTCTTTGTCTCATTGCATGTACTCGCCCCCTAATTCTCCTTGGCGATAGTGCAGCCTGGGTGAAAAATTTAAGTCACAGTGAAAATAGGCAGCATGTACTTGGAACAAATTACAATGGCTGTTCACAGAGTCCAACACCCCAGAACAATGACAGAGCACCTGTTCCATAACTGCATAACTGTCAGGCGACAAGTGAGGAAGACAGTGGGCAAGGAAGCCAGGGTCTGGTCTGAGGGCTGAAGAGGAAGATAGCTGTGGGTCGGAAGAAAGGCAGGCCCTGGCACAGGAGAACTGGGTCCAAGCAGAGAAGACTTTTCGAAATTATTTGGAGTCTGTTTTCACTTGATAAATAGTCATTGTTTTCTAAAAGCTTAGCTAGATTTTTCATATCTTTACATATATAAAATATTTTTAATTACTTAGTTTCTGGGAGACATGCAACTATCTATTTTGAATAATTGGCATGCTTTCATTTATGAGTTAAGAAATGTGCAATTTTTAAAAAGAAGATTGTCCCTGCCATCTTACCTACTTGTAATCTAGTCCAGGGACAGGTGGTGGTGAATTGGGGTGAGGGGACAAAGAGAGGACTTGGGGAGACTTGTGTATGGAAACAGCCAGTCTCCGAACCCCAGACAAGAACACGAGGTAACAGCATGACAGGGCCTCTTACAACAGCCCACCCTAGTGTCTGGGAGGGGAAGAGCAAACCAGATGGAAGGGGATATCTTTTAATTCCATCCCAACATGCATTTGCGATGGTTCCCAGGATCACACAGATGTCTACATACAAACAGTTGGGTACACAGCCGAAGGGTCATGTTCTTAGGTGATGCTCAATTCTTTTTGTCCTCAGCTACCATCTGTACTCAAAAATTTCTTCCCTGCTGTTATTGCCAAGAGGTTTGAGAATTCTACATGATTCACTGCTCTTGGTTCTGTTGAAGGCTACTTTAAAATGCCAGTGTTTCTGGAGGGATACAGAGCAGGAGAGAACTCAGAAGACAAATGTAGTTGGTAGGTTGTTCCACATGCTTGGAGTGCAAAAAAAAAAAACCCAGAAACAAACACCATGTTACTCTATTTCTCAAGAAAAATTAAGTGTGGCACTGTCCCTGGGTTAGCAAGAAATCTAATATTAATGGGGCAACCCTGCCACCTTTCTGAAGTCTTAGAATAATTTCATTCCCTGATGTCTGGAACACAGGAATGGGTCCTGGCTCTCAGTCCATTGCTGCCCTCGTTTTCGTTCTCTTACAGGCTGCTCCTCTTGAACCTAGCTCTCTTCCTTGTGCCAGCATTTGCAGCTGGCACTGTTAGTTGCTTGTCCAATATCCATTCCCCCTTCTTACTCATCAGCATGTGCCAAGCCCCAGGCAGACCTGTGGTTCCATGCTCCCAGCTGACCTCAGGTCCAGACTTGGTCATGCAGTCCAGTTCTGATGTAAAGGGAGAGGCAGTGGGAGCTTTGGGAAAACTTTTGTTTTACTGTTAAAATGAGCAGGTGGAACTGGTATCATTTTTCCCTTGTTCTTGCCTTAAATGTGGGCAAGATAGTTAGAGTTTGGACTACCATTTTTGTGATCAGATGAAGAATATGATTTTATATTCATCCTTCAGCAAGAGGCAAAGGAAGACAGGATGCTCCATTTGTTGAAGATGAATCTTTTTTTTTTTTAATCTTTGGTCTGGTGATGACCATGAGTACTCAAAGTTTGGGGGGGAGTGTGAAGATCTGTTCAGAAGTTCTCCTTTATTTAGAAAGGAAGTCATGCAGCTGAAAGAAAGAAGGAACTCATACCCTTTGCAACAGCATGGATGGAGTTGGAAAGCATTATGCTAAGCGAAATAAGCCAGGCAGTGAAAGACAAATACCATATGATCTCACCTTTAACAGGAACCTAAACAACAAAACAAAGAAGCAAGTGAAATATAACAAAAGACACTGAAATAGAGTTGTCAGTGACCAG
>JAPYXV010006111.1:0-10022 GCA_028533065.1 Trachops cirrhosus | reverse complement strand
CCCACCACCCCCACCTCAGAGCCTGGGTCCCCCTGGGCGTCCCAACCCTGGTGGGACTGGTGTGGTGGAGGTGTACAGTGCCACGGCACCCCTGGCTGGAAGTGGAACAGTGGAGATCCAGGCATTGGGAATGCCGCCCTACCCGCCCCTTGAGGTGAGCAGAGGCTGGGGGTTGGGGCGGAGGGGGAGAAACTGGTCGTGGTTATCACGGGTAACCTGGACCTTTCGTGAGCACCAACTATGTGCCAGACACTGTGCTGGAGATACCATGGTGGGGATTTGCAGAACCAGATTCTGGAGTGTCCCCCATCATGGAAGAGAGGGACTTTAATGCCGCCATCATAGCTATAAATGTAAAATGCAAACCATGAGAAAGTGTTGTGAAGTAGAAGGTATAATATAAACACACATTGCCCTCAGGGAGTGCTCAGGGCAGTCAGAGAATACCTGTTTTTTGGGGAGAGGATTCCCCAAATTACCTATGTGTCTTATACTTTTTTTTAAAACTAGCTAGGTATATTAGTCAGCTATGTCTTTGTAAGAAATATCCACAAAACTTCAGTGATAGATAGCAAAACTGTTTCTCGTTCTCACATCTGTGGTGGTCAGCGTGGCAGCTCCGCTGATCTTGACTGGCCTCCCCCGTGTCTGGAGTTCAGCTGGCTGCCGGCTGCTCTAGCATGGCCTGGGGTGGGATGCTCAGGGTAACACAGCTCTGCTCCACGCGTCTTTCATCCTCCAGCAGGTTAGCCAGGCATGCTGTCACCGCGGTGGTGGAGATGCAGTAGTGCAAGCAGAAATGCTCAAGGCTTCTTGAGGCTTACGCCTATAAGTGACACAGTCACTTCTGTTGGTCAGAGCACATCCAAGTCCCGCTTAGATTTAAGAAATAAGATAATAGATGGGTAAAGCTGCACAGTCATGCTGCAAAGGGCGTGGGTACAGGAAGAGGTAAAGGATTGAGGCCATTATACAATCGGCGCATCATACATACTGTGCCAACTCCCTACTGAAGAGCTCTCTGCTATAAGCAGTCTACTCTCAAGGAGATAAGAGTTCCGAGTGTGCCCCCAGCACTTCCTAGCAGTGCTAGGGGGATGGTTATAACAGAAAGAGCCTGCCTGCACTTGAGGCCACATTATCCCCGAGTCACCCTAGGATCAGCCATATAGACATTCCACATTAGGTAGCATCTATATGCAAGGAGAACCAGACCAGTGGGGAAATTCCACCACCAGCCATGTGAGCTTCTGAGAGCCTGCCAGAGGATTTGCCCTAGTCTGGGAGAATAAAGCAACCTTCTCTGAGGACTTTGTTGAACTAAAAAAAGAAAAGTTAAGTCAGTGAGATGCTGAGAGGATGATGGCCTGGTAGGCAGGGGGGCCAGCACGGGGGGAGCTGCCACTTTTTATTTTCCATGTAGATGAGGGTGCCTCAAAGGTCGGAGCCTGAGTCTTCTTTGGTTTTGCATCCTTAGCACTTAGCAGTGTACCTGGACTTTAATAGATATCCGGAACAGGGCCCTCTGAGTTCAGTTTCCTCTCTAAAATGGGAACTCCTCTTGCTGAGCTGTTGAGGATAATGAGAGCTACCCCAGCCTCATCATTGCTCCTGAATGATGGGTGAATTCATTGAGTGCGGTATTGGTCAGGAAAATAGAAACCCCTCTAGGTATTTCTGGCAGAGGGATTGAATACAAGAAGTTAGGTGCTTACGAAGCTGATAGGAGGGCTAGAGGAACAAAAGTCAGGGTTGGCAGGAGTCACTGGTTTTCAGTCACTGTAGTTGCTTGGCCCTGAGAGCCAGGGCCGGCTGCTACGCCCAGAAGTGAGGAAGCAGTAGGATTCCGTTGCTGATGTTCCAGCTGCCCTGCCATCCTTGGGGCTGGTTGTCAGGAAGGAGATGTAGAGTTCAGCCAGCCACTCCCAAGCTCATGACTAAATCTGCCTCTCTGCCATTACAGCTGCTGGAGAGTGGTCACCACCTCCCTTCTGCCTTCTGCATCTCATGGTTTTTGTGGGCAGAACCTCATCTGTGTTCAGACCCATACTGCAAGGCAGTCTGGAAATGTGGTTCCAAGCTTGCCACCCCTGTATTTCAGGGGAGAGCATGAAGGGTGTGGGGATGGTGCCAAGAGCCAACAGGCAGGATCTGGCAGAAGCATCTGGCGCCACATCAGATGCCCCATACATGCTTTAGTGAATTCACTCATTTGAAAAATATTTATTGAGTACGCACTCTGTGCCCAGCATTGCTGTAGGCCTGGGCACAGAGCAGTAAACAAAAGCAAAACAAAAGTCCCTGTCTTCATGGAAGTAGGCAGATAATAGACAAGATTCGTAAGTAAAATGCACAACATTACATAATGATAAGTCTAAGGAGAAAGATACAGAAGAGAAGGATAGGACGTTTAATTTTGGATAGACCAGCCCAGGAAAACAATGAATGATAAACAGGTGAACGAACAGGTGAATTCTTCACAGTGCTTCAGGGTCATGATGTTAGCTTAACGTTAACCAAATGGGAGTGGCCCGGCATTCACCGTCAGTTCTCAGCTGAGGGATGCCTGCTGGTGTCGTGTCTGGCAGCGTCAGTTAAGAAGTGTAGTAGCTGGTGGGGGCACGGACCTTTCTGGTTTCCTGGTTCTT
This sequence comes from Trachops cirrhosus, assembly GCA_028533065.1. NCBI lineage: Eukaryota > Metazoa > Chordata > Mammalia > Chiroptera > Phyllostomidae > Trachops > Trachops cirrhosus. The sequence goes on along the minus strand of JAPYXV010006111.1, from coordinate 7,374 downwards.
TTGTGCAGGCAAGCTACAATAACAACGATAATGGCAATAACAACAGCTAATATTTATTGAGTACTCACTGTATGCTAGGCACTGTTGTAAACTCTTGTTAGTTCATTGAATCCACACAACAACTCCATAAAAGGGGTACTATGATTAGCACCATTTTACAGATGTGGGAACTGAGACAGAGAAATTTAAAGACTTACTCAAGATCTCTTAGTTTTTGTTTTTGTTTTTTAAATTAATGGCAGAGTTAGAGTTTGAACCCGGGCAACCTGGCTCCAAAGCTGCTTCTCGCCTTCTGACTTCATGAAGTTCAAAGGGGTCTCAGGAGTGACTGGGGTGACTGAGCTAGGTGGAGGAATTAGGATGGCGCTCTAGGTGGGCAGTGGCTGAGATCAGCTAGGGCCACCGCGAGGGTCCTCCTGGCTGGGGTGGTTTTTCCTCTCCCTTCCCAGAGCCCTTTGCCTGACACTGCTGTCCTTCTAGGTGCCAAACCAGTGTGTGGAGGCTCCAGTGTTCTCCACCCCGCCAGTGTACAGCCCCGGCAAACAGGGATTCAAACCAAAAGGACCCGACCCCACTGCCCCCTTGACCAGCGCCACTGGGGGCACGGTGGCCCCCTTTGACTCCCCACCAGTGCTGAAGACCCGACGGGCCAAAGGTGCCAGTGGACTCCCGGAAGGTGGGCCCACAGCCTGAGCATCTTTCCTCAGCATCGGCCTGTCCACAGGCTGCTTGGTTCTAGTCTTCCCTTTTATGATAGTTAGGATTAAGTTTGGTTGCATGTAATGAAAAATCCAAGATAAGAGTAACTTCAAAATGAGAGATTTTTTTCCCCTCCTGTGCAAAGAAAGCAAGGTCAGAAGTAGGCAATCAGGAAATCACGTGTCTATATGGTCACCAGGAACCCACATTTTTTTTCTGCTCTACCATCCCTAGTGCCTGGCTTCTGTTTCCAGGGTGCCCCATTGTGTAAGATGGCTACTGGAGCTCCAGTTATTAATTTCACATTCTAGGCAGTAAAAATAAAAGGGACATCTTCCAGCTTCTAGCAGTTCTGCATGATGATTTTTGCTTCATCTCATTGGTCAAAACTTAGTCAAATGAGCATATTTAGCAGCAAAGAAAACAGGAAATGTCTCTCTCTCCGAAGGTTTTACTTCTTTTTAGAGAGAGGGGAAGGAGGGGAGACACAGAGGGAAAGAAACACCTGTGCATTGTCTGCACGCCCTCTAGGCATGTGCCCTGACCGGGAATTGAACCTGCAACCTTTCGCTTTGCCAGACTATGCCCAACCCACTGAGCCACACTGGTCAGGGCAGGAAATGTCTCCTTTAGCCAGGAACATTGATGTTTTTCTTAGGTGGAGCACTTGAGAGAAAAGAAGAAGGGGAGAATGGATATTAGGTAGGCACGCAGCAATTGTCTGCCACCTCTTTGGAGATGCTAAGTATGGGGTTGGGGACAGGGGCAGAAAGTGCTGGGGGGTGAGGAGGGCAGAAAACCTGAGAATTTTTCAGGGCCTTCTAGTCAACTACTTCCACGCTGGTTCTCTTTCACAAATATGTGTTGAGTTTCGTTTTAGGCATTAGGAATCTAGCATCTTGGTCCAGGATTTCCCCATCCTCAGTTGTCACAGTTTAATGGGAAAGACGGACAGGGAATAAACAAATATTTATGGGTTAGTTTAGGAAGGAGATTAGCAGAGTATTATGATTGATAGGGTAATATTAGGGAGAGGCTGGAAAATGATGCTACTAATCCACCCAGGGATGAGAGGGAAACAGCCTTTTGGCTATCTGAGGGACAACCATACCACACAAGGGGGAAGAGCAGGTTCAAAGGTCCTGAGGTGGGAACATGTTTGAGGTCTTTAAAGGTTAGCAAGGAGCCTGCTGTGGCTAGATGGAGAGAATAATGAGGTTGGCAGGAAACAGAGAATGCAGAGCCTTGTGGGCCACAACAGAGAGACTGGATTTTATCCCGGGGCAGAGAGAAGCCTTTGAGGGGTTTGTCCTGCTCTCCCAGCCAGAGCATGTCCTGGGCTTTCCTGCCCCCAGCACTTTGAGAGGCTCCCCTGTGCCTCTTCCCCTGCCTGTCCGTGAGTGTAGACCTCCCAGGGTCTGGGATTTCTGGTCCCAGGTCAAGGGAGTAGAGTGGCTGGAGGCTGCCCTTGGCATCCATAGTTGTACCCCCAGCCTCACCATCTCTCTCCTCCTACTTTGTCTTTCAGCTGCAGGGAAGCCAAAGGCTCAGAAACTCAAGTGCTCATACTGTGACAAGTCATTCACCAAAAACTTCGACCTGCAGCAGCACATCCGAAGGTACCCAGGCATGGCGGGGGCAGGTGGCTCCCAGCAGCCCTGGCTGGGGAGCCATGTGCAGTAGAAGGAAGGCTCCTTTCTCAGCACCCTAACCTGGGTGGTGACCGAGGCCTCATCTGCCCTGCCATGGTTCTCAGAACTGTAGTCCAGGTCAGGATGGTTTTCCCTCTTCTCTTCCAGGAACAGTGGGAGGTGTCTGTGAAAGCTGTGGGGCCTGCCCACTATGATGGGGAAGACCCAAAGGGGGCGAGGTAGGGGGAGAAATGTACTTGAACTGATAGGGGCTTTGCAGGCATGAGGGGTGCCTCAGTCCTCAGCTCTGCAGAAAGGGCTGGCCTCAAGGGCTGCTGGGCTCTGTGAATATGGCTCCGTCTGCTCACTCAGCACTGACCACAATACTTCTTGTGCACGAACAGACAGGGAACCTCTCTGGTCCTCAGGTTTTTCTTCTGTGCAGGGGTGGACTTGTTCAGCGTTTGTCAGTGTGTGGTAATTAGTACATGAGATGATTATAGGTGGTTTGTAGATACGGTTTTGAAAAATTCTGAAAGACATAGTGGGAAAATTGTTGTCTTTTCAGTTTATTTCAGTCTTTGGAGAGTCAAAGGAGAAAGCCTCAATTTGGTGCTAGTCTCTCCTAAAATATTTTAAGTTTCAAAACAATTGATTTGTAGGAATATATTAAATAATGATACAAGTGCTGTGCTGTAACAGCTAGGATATTTTCTCCTTCAAATAACAAATCCCTATTTAAATGGGCTTAAATAATTAGGAAATGTGTCATCTCACAGAATGAGGTGGCCATGAAGAAAGTCAGCCCCAGGGCCGGTTGATTCAGCAGCTCAGTAACGTCACCAAGAGCACGGGGGTTTTTCTGTCTCTGGTCTGCCTGCCTCAGCAAGAGGGCTTGTCCTCATGCCATCAGAATGGTGGACAGCAGTACCTAGTGTCCAGCAATATCTAGATGTTTTGTCTGGGCCCTCCTGGTGGCTGCGAGAGCTCCTGGGCTGAGGCCACGTCTCCGTTCCTACACAGCGGTGCTGACAAGCCTTGTTTCCTGCAGCCACACTGGTGAGAAGCCCTTCCAGTGCATTGCCTGTGGCCGTGCCTTTGCCCAGAAGTCCAATGTCAAGAAACACATGCAGACTCACAAGGTGTGGCCTCCAGGGCGCAGTGGTGGTACCGTCTCTCGCAACTCTGTGACTGTACAGGTCATGGCCCTGAACCCCAGCCGGCAGGAGGATGAGGAAAGCACAGGTGGGCTGAAGGAGGGAACACCACTCTTGCCACACCTCTCTTCTGCAGCTTCAAAGGTTTTGTTGCTGTATGACCTGGAGCAACTTCCTTGACCTCTGAGCTTCAGTCTACTTCATTTATAAAAAGCGCCATGAGATGAAAGGAGGCATGACAAATATGCCATATGTGTGGTGTTACTATAATGCTGAACCTATGACAGACATCACTAATCAATCACCTATCATTTTTGCTGAGCTTGGATGCTGCCTCATAATCTCTTTTCAGTATATTCCTCTAGGCAGTTACTCTCAGTTGATCAGAAGTTGAAATCTATTTGGCCTCTATGGGCAGATGATCTCCAAAGCTATTCATAGTTTGTGAAACTGTCATCAAAGCTATCACTTGTTTCTGAGCATTTTCCCTAGTATTAGTTTCATATTAATATTTAATATTTAATGTTAATTTAAAATACCTTTTCCCTAGTATTAGTTTAATTAGAGCAACCCTGTCCAACAAAAATATATGAGCAACATATGCCATTTAAAATTTTCTAAAACAGTAAAAAGGATGAAATTAATGTTAATCATATTTTATTTAACCCAAGCATGTAATATAAAGAAATTATTAATGAGATCTTTTATATTCTTTTGTTATGCTAAGTTTCTGAAATCCAGGATGTATTTACATTTAATGGCACGTCTGGGTTTGGACCAGCCACTTTTGAGTTCTCATTGCCACATGTGGCCACTGTGTTGACAGTGTGAGGCTGGGGCTTCCCTGTGCAGCCCCGTGGGTGAGCTGTGCCTGCCATTCGCCAGCTAACGAACGCAATGTTTTGCTGCACGAATAACACATGGCCACTTTCGTATCACCTCCCTGTTGGAACTAGCCCTACTATGTATTTATCCATTCTGTGTGTGCAGCCTGATCCCTTAGGAGTTCCTTGGGGAAGAACCCATTTTTTCCATTTCTTTTGAAACTCCTGCAGTGCCTAGCTCCAAGGGTTCAACCATTTAGCAAACATTTATGGAGGCCTACTGCATGCCAGGCCTCTGTCCTCAGGGAATGTGAGGGAAAGACAGCTAAACAAATGAGTGTAATTAGAACAAGGAGCTGAGGAGGCACTATGAGTACAGCTAGGAGTGGTGGTCAGGATTTTTAACCAACATGGGGAGGCCTAGACTGTCCAAGGGGGAGGCCAGTAGCTATTCATCAGTCAGAATGTAAGTATCTCGGTACTTCAGCACCTGGGAGGGTGGCATCAGTGTGCACCAGATGACTGTGAGTGCAGTGCCTTGAGGGGGTGGTGTACACAGGAAACATGCAGAAAGTGTTCTGTGTGTCCTTCCTGAGTGGTGTGGCTCTCTGCTGACCTCTTCCTCTGCTCTTCTCAGTGACTTCTCTCCCTGGCTTTGTCTGCAGGGATGGGCCAGACGCTGTCAAGTGCCCCACAGCCCCCAGCTTTGCCCACGGCAGGTGAGGATGAGGGGGACAAGCTGGAGGCCAAGCAGGTGGTCCTCATCGATAGCTCCTACCTGTGCCAGTTCTGCCCCAGCAAGTTCAGCACTTACTTCCAGCTCAAGTCTCACATGACCCAGCATAAGAATGAGCAGGTAGGTGGCTAGTGGGCAGTCAGTGTGGGGCACGTCCATCCTGGTCCTGAGTCTTGGCTGGTGCTGGGATCTTGAGCATGGCTGAGAAAGGGACGACAGCAGGCTTCATTTGGTCTGACTACTCATGATGGGCCAAGCTCCCCCCTCTACTCTGCCTGGGTGGGACCAGCTTACTGGGCCATTATGGTGCTGCGGGAGGAAGCCCACCTTTCAAGGGTCATAGAAAGAAGGAATCAGAGACAGGTAAAATTCTTTCATTGATTGATTGATTGATTGACTGACTAATTTGAGAGAGAGAAACATTAATTTGTTGTTCCACTTATTTATGCATTCATTAATTGCTTCTTATATATGCCCTGACTGGGAATTGAACTTGCATCCTTGCTGTATCAGGACAATGTTCTAACCAACTGAGCTACCTGGCCAGGGCAAGAAAAATTCTTAATATCCTGAGCAGATCTAATGTCTAAAAACCTACTTATTGGGATTTAGGATTACAATCTTTTTTCTTTTCTTTTTTTTTTTTAATAAAGATTTTATTTATTTATTTTTAGAGAGAAGGGAAGGGAGGGAGAAAGAAAAGGAGAGAAACATCAGTGTGTGGTTGCCTCTCGCACACCCCCTACTTGGGACCTGGCCCGCAAATCAGGCATGTGCTCTGACTGGGAATCGAACCAGCAACCCTTTGCTTCACAGTCTGGTGCTCAATCCACTGAGCCACACCAGCCAGGGCTTTTTTCTTAAATTGAGATATAATTCACATACCATAAAATTTACCCTTTTAAAAGAGTACACTTTAGTGGTTTTAATATATGCATAAGGTTGTGCAGCCATCACCACTATCTTATTCCAGAACATTTTCATCACCCTAAAATGAAACCCTATACCCATTAGCAGTCACCTCTGCCCCCAGTCCCTGGTGAGCACTCATCTATTTTCTGTCTCTGTGGATTTGCCTATACTGGACATTTAATATAAATGGAATCATATATGGCCTTTTGAGATAATTTTTTTAAGGTTTTATTTATTTATAGAGAGAAGTGAAGGGAGGGAGAAACAGAGAGAGAGAAACGCCTATCGGTTGCCTCTCGTACATGCCCCAACCCAGTAGGAACTGAACCTGCAACCCAGGCATATGTCCTGACTGGGGATTGAACCAGTAACGCTTTGCTTTGCAGGACGATGCCCAACCAACTGAGCCACACTGGTCAGGGCTTGAGATAATGTTTTTAAGTTTCATCCATGTTGTAACATGTACAAGTATTTTATTGCTCTTTATGGCAGAATAATATTCCGTGGTATGGATATAGCACATTTTGTTTATCCTTTCATCAGGTAATGGACATTTGGATTATTTTATTTTTTTGGCTTTTGTGAATAATGCTGTTATGGACATTCGTGCACAAGTAATTGTATGAGCACATATTTTCAATTCTCTAGGGTATAAAACTAGAAGCGAAATTGCTGGGTTATATGGTAACTCTACTCCAGTGTTTATTTTTTACAATAACTTTTATTTCTCCTTATAAAGGTATCATGTGCCCAATATAGAATTAGAAAATTCAGAAAAGTCTAAATAATGTATAGGTTAATGTTTACTATTTATTATATATTGGGCACTCTGCTAAATGCTTGCAATGATAGTACAGAGAGGTTCCTATACCCTTCAGTTAGTTTCCCTCAGTGGTTACATCTCACATAACTACAGCACAATGTCAAAACTAGGAAACTGACATCAGTGTAGAGTGCCTCTATAGTTCTGTGTCATTTTACCAGCTCTGTAGGTTTGTGTAGCCCCCACTGCAGTCACAGTACAGAACTATTTTGTCACCATAGAGATCTTCCTCGTGCTGCTCCTTACTAGACACACATCCTTCTCCTCCAGAAACCACTGATCAGTTATCTGTCTTTATAAGTTTGTCATTTTGAGAATGTTGTTGAATAAATAGAGTCATCCAGTCTGTGGTGTTTTGAGATTGGCCTTTTTGATTCAGCATAAATTCTCTTGAGATTTGTGCTTTCAATTTTTTAAAATATATTTTATTGATTATGCTATTGCAGTTGTCCCATTACCCTCCTTCATTCCCCTCCACCCTGAACACCCTCTCCCACCCACATTCCCCCCTCTTTAGTTCATGTCCATGTGTCGTAAGTTCTTTAGCTTCTACATTTCCCCTTCTATTCTTGCCCTCCCCATCTATTTTCTA
>JAPYXV010006110.1:0-10022 GCA_028533065.1 Trachops cirrhosus | reverse complement strand
GTGCAGGAAACAAGAAGCATAATTAGTAGGCATTAAATAGACAGGGAGAGGTCAAAAATGGTGTAGGAAGCAGAGAACTCAAAGAACTTATCTGTACAACCCATGGACATGAACTAAGGGGGGATGCTGGAGGGTTGGGGGTGCAGGGTACAGGGGAGATATAGGGGGAAAATTGTGAAAACTATAATAGCATAATCAATAGAATATACTTAAAGATAATATTGTTTCTACATAAGTTATATCCATTCTTCATTAAGGTCTTTTCAATATAAAAAACCACACTCCCAGAATCTTACTTAATGTGATATAAAGGTTCTGAAGATACAGCTGATAACCTTGTCCATGGAGCCTTAACAATATGAATTGCAACTATGGATGTTCTCTTTCTAGAGGAAGGTCACTGTAGTAATAATGATCACTTACATCATACTTCTCTTTGGCCCAGTCCAGCCAGTGCTCCCTTTTGGGAAATTCCTTACTCCGGTGCCTAAACCTATTTTTGATGGCAAACTGAAAGAAGGAAGAAAAAGGAAATTTCAAAACAGTACTGATTACTTTACCAGGAAAATACATTTCAATTAAACTCCTTTTAATGGAAAACTTGTGAGAGAAGCAAAATAGAAAATTGTATACACAAATATATATGAGACAATGCTAAAAGGCATGACATGCATTTACATAATCTTTTACTAACTATGAGTGTGTCAGTTTAAGGTAAACAATGTCATTCTGTTACTACTCTACTCTCTAGAGAGGAACATTGAATGGAAATATAAGGTGACATTTATGTTTTCTGGCAGCCATAAAAAAAGTGAAAAGGAAACAGGTAAAATTAATTTTAAATACATTTTCTTTAACTCAAGAAACACAGAACATGATCTTAATATATAATTGATATTTTAAAAATTCATAAGAAGTTTTACATTCTTTTTTAAACCAAGCCATTAAAATGCAGGGCATACTTTATCCTCACAGCACATTTTAATTTGGATGCTAAATTTTTATTAGAAATATTTTATCTGTATTTACATTTCATAAAATTTGTGTGAAAAACTAGATTTATATACCTATGTTGTTCCAAATATATTTTACAGTTTTCCAATAACTGAACTAAGTATTGGTTTTTAAAATCTAAAAGAACACATTATATAGAAATACATTATAAGAAATTATATAATTTAAATTAATTGAAGTGAAATCCAATTAAAAACTTTGTTCCTCTGTTGAACTTTCTGCATTTCAAATGTTTAATAGCCACATGTGGCTAATATCTACCATATTAGATAGTGAAGGTCTATAATAAATGAATCATAGCTAAACAAAGGACAGTGAAAACCCACTACACAGAAATGGATTTATAAAAAAATAAAGGTTATAGTTGAACATGTTTTAAAATATGGTAACACTGATTAGAAAAATACACTGACCACCCATCATAAAATTGGGGGTTTCTAAGATTCCTTGTTAATAAGAGGCCTTTAGGAAAAGCAAAGCACATTTATACATACAGCACTAAGAGAAAGAGATGGTGGGGTTGGTTGGGAACATGGATGTGACTAAAAGGCAGTAAATAACTCAAAGCTGTGGTTTGATTTTGGATGCTGGGCAATACAGTTCTCATGACTGTAAAGAGCTTGAAGTTGTTCTTTTGGAGTTGGAACTAAGTTGTCAATTACTAGGGAAGTAAGAACTTGAAGAAACCATTGGTAAGATCCCTTCCTAACTTGAAAAAAAGTCTGTGAAGGGAATCATTCTAATTACTGTTAGAGGAAAGTACAAAAGAAAAAAAAAATAGCTGAAAGGAAAGATAATGTTTTTGATTTTGAGAGGACACATTTATTTCATGAAGTAAAGTGCACATGTATAATTTAATGCAATAAAGCCAGGCAAAGGGAAAGTAAGTGACCTAACATTGCCTTAAGGCTGCCTTCACATCCCCAAAATTATCCACACATATTTTTTTACAAGTAAGTGACACATTTTCCCCGATTATATGATGTATACATATTCGCTAAAAAAATGGGAGAAAATAGGGGTTATTTGACTCCATTATTTAAAGATTCCTACACTCAACAGTTATTTCCTGACTTTAAATGTGCCTGTATGTACATACACCATGTGGATGTATATGAAGGAATTCATATTCTGCATGTTCCTGTCACCAGTTAGTTTTAGAAGACAAGACTTCTGATGACTGCATAATATGGCATAGATGTACTGTAAGTTAGGCGTTATTCTCCCATTATCCGCAACTTGGAGGACTTAAATTTTTGCTGCTGTAAATATTTGTTTTGTGTTGTTGCTTTGGTATTGTAAATATGACATTAATAATCTTAGAATGTGAATTTGTGTTCATTTATAAAGTTACTTTTTTAGCCTGACTCCTGAAAGTAGTATTAACTGACACTTTCAGTTCCTCAGACTCCCAATGCACAGCAGCACCAAACCATGTCTCCTTCTTTGTGTTTCTCTGCTCTCTGACAAAGGGCAAACTTTTTTTTACCATTTTGATAGGTGAAGAGTCACTTTCATTTGATTTTCTTTGACCACTGATCTTATAAGTTCAAGAGTCATTGCTGTCCTTCCCTTTTTGAGTTCTGTTGTGTCCTTTTCCATGTGGTGAGTTTTATAAGAAACATCAGTTTATCAAAATACAGGGTGGGCAAAAGGAGGTTTACAGTTGTGAGTATGCAAAACACAGTTTATTCTTGCATTATTACTTATTGATTAAACATTGTATTATTTGTCTTCTTCTTCTTATTATTATTTCATATCCTTACTTGCAATCTACCTTTTAGGTAATGATGGTAGATAATTTAACTTACTTTTGCCCACCCCTGTAGTAAAGAACACTAATAAAATGCTTACAGGAAAGTTTAATTCAATGAATTAAAATTTCATTGAATTTTAATTTGAAGGAGGTGGAAGGTACTAGGTTGACTAAAAATGCCATTGAGAGAGAGCTACTGAGGTACTTACACCAATGCACTTGACTACTTTCTCCATGATGTTACCCTGGGGCTGGAACTTCTTGTACATTCTACTGCCAAGGACAAAAACAACTGGACAGAGCAAAAGAATATGTGTTAACAGGGTATTGTCAAAACTACTTCAGACCTAGAAGATGTGCTTTTATTTCAGTTATAATCTTGTTTCAGATATACTAGGATTACTCATAGAATGGGTTTACCTACCTACCTCCCAGTTTAGAAAATGCTTTTGATTCTAACAATCACAGGAGCTTCTGAGCAATGTTATGTTTGTGTTCTCACATATAAACAATGAGGTCTACTACTATCTACTTCCCAGAACTTGGGGCAGCTCAAAGACACTAAATATAATTATTTAGGCACAAATTCTGTCACTGTGTAAAGGGAGAAAAAAGGAATAAGTGCTTTCACATAACAGATTAATGTATTACTCTATACAGACTAAAACCGGCTTTATTTTTCCAGTTGCAATGACAGGAGAAAGTTTCTTTTTATAATCCTCGGGAAAAAAATAGGAACTAATCTTTTGAAACTTTTACTTAATCAAATGTGACAAAATTTGTTCCATGCTCATGGTCCAGAAACACAGCTACAGTTTTACACAAGAAAAAGCACTTACACAAGGAGGCAATTCTTCCATCAACCCTCTTAGGAAAGACATATTATTTTTAAAAAACTTAGGAAAAAAAGCATTTCTGGAAGAAACTCTGGAAATACAATCCCTGTACCAGAATTTCTGATTATCCAATACCAGAATTCAAAAATTTTAAAACACCAATGAATTGTCTGAATTAGATTCCACCCCCCTCAATTAAGATAGGGCTTGAGATTTTGAAAGGTGCTAATTCTCAAGCATATCTCCAAATTGAAAAAAAGGGAGCTTACTCGTATTCTCGCCCAATGTCAATTTTCCTCAACCCAGACATGGATGGTAGAAGTTGAGTGTACATTTTTGTTAACTAATATTTTAATCTTTAAGCTTCTGATTAACTAATTCAAGCATAAGTTTGCTGCAGATGGAAACTTCTAGAGTTGGTGTTGATACATGGGATTTGGCCTGTTCTCAATTCTTCTATAAAAAAAGCATAATCTTTGATGTAGGAAGGACTCATACATACTAAATGACTACTTACCTAATACCAACTTAATACAGTGTCCAGCCTAAAACAACATTTTTGGAAATCCTCTTTATCTCCATTTCCTTACCCAGAATTAGAGAAGAGAAGGCATACATTAGCCTTTTAGGGGAGTAGGGAAGTAGTTAAACAATTAGGGAAGAAATTGGACATATACAAAAAGGAAAATGCTGAACTCTTACAAAAGTGTATGGAAAAAGCTAAATTTCTACATGAGCAAAAGATGTTAAAAAGGTGCTTACTTGATACTATAAAGAATTGAAAAAGTCAGCAGAGAAAGTGACAGTGTTGACTCCTACCTCTTTGAATGGGAATGGCAGCTAAGAAGGTTTGAGACGGCAAACTGGGCTCTGTTTCCTTCTTGTACTACTGTTATAGGTTGAATTATGCTCCATGCCCTGCCCCAAATATGTTGAAGTCCTTATCCCCAGGACCTCAGAATGTGACAAGGTAAGATGAGTCATTATGGTGGCCCTACTCCAATATGACTGGTAGCCCTATAAAAAGGGGACATTTGGACACACAGAGGGAAGGGCACGGGCAGATTGACGTTATGCTGCCACAAGCCAGGGTGCTTCAAGAGGAAGAGAGGCCTGGAAGAGATTCTTCCCAGGGTCTTTAAATGGGAGCATGACCCTTCTGACACATTGATCTTGGACTTTCAGCCTCCAGAACTGTGAGACAATAAATACATTTCTGGTTGGTTAAGCCACTCAGTCTGTGGTATTTTGTTATGGTAGTCCTAGGAAATGAAGACCCCTATCATCTCTCACACTATACTGTCCCATGTAGAAATCTCTTTACACTTCTTAAAAAGCCAAGAACTTGTGTGCAAATGAAAGCATCTAAAGTAAACATATATATTACGATAGAAACATTTTGAGATGATACCTTATAGAAATCTAGATGGTACTGGAGGTATTTAAACAATTGGACTAGGTTGCCATGTCTTCAAGTTGTAGATGGTCACATGTTGACAGGAAGAAAAGCTTTCAGCTATGGGTTCAACCAGTCTAGCCTATTCTATCAACTTCATCTTATAGTATCAAGCCTAAAGTATCACTAGCCTAAATAGTATCACACCTTTAGATGTTCAACTCAGTTGATACCTTTTCCTGTAAAACTTCTTTGACCTTATTCCCTTTGAAAAATGCCAAGGTTACTTTCTTTAAATTCTCAGAGCATATTTAACATAGGATGGCAATTCTTCATACTACTTATTATTATAATTTGTTACATGAACTTTTAAAAATTGGTCACAATAATTAACGTGAAGGCCTGATCTGATCATAGGATTATATTAATTCAACTCGTTTCTACTTACTCAGAGCAACAGCCATGAGAGCAGCAGGAACCCCAAATGCCAATGGGTAACAAGCTTGCTTACTGTGAATCCCACATTCTTGAACTGGGGAGAAATTACAAGATTAAAGCTTATTATGGCATTGATAATGTTTATCTAGTTCCCGTTTAAAAAATCCCTAACTGGTTATTACATATTTGTTTTCACTTAATCTTCTAGACTTATCTATTTGCCTTACTGACACAGCAGAGAAGTTGTTGAGTAGCTTCATTAGATTGGCTCACATGGAGGAGGCCAAGGACATTGAAATGCTGGCACCCCAGGTCAGAGGTGGCCAAGCCTGGGAAGGGATTAAGTGCTAGGATCAAAGAAAGAATTGACTTGGAACTTTTGAGATGATCCCTAACATACTGTAATGATGTGCTTCCTCCTCTGTAACAAGATTGTTTTTTTTCTGTCTTTTTGCCTGACCACTTCAGCTACAGGAACGTATAGGGCCATTTCAGGATTTGGTCTCTCTGTAATTAAGTGGATCCTGATTGTCAGGTTTTCCCCTTATTTCCCTGGATATTCTGATGGTCAGTATTGGGTCTAGTGGCTGTTGCTGGTTTTAGGTTTTCTCCTGTTTCTCAAAGGGTATGTCAATAATGATGCCAGAAACTTTCTCTTGCTTGTTTGCTTATCTTTATTTGTGTGGTCCATTCAATTCCTTGTTCATGACCACCAAGATCCTGGACCTCATATCCATCTGCAACAATTTGGCAGCTGAGCAAAGGAGTTTTGTAGTAGAAAGAGCAGGAGATGGAGACTGGTCTAATTTCAGCCCTTAAGTAGATATCTGATATTAGCTAAGCCAAAATAAGTTCTTACGTATAGTGGGTTTTCTTAGTAGGTGAGTTAAAAATAACCAGAATATTCAGTAAATAAAATCAAAAGTGGCTTGGAAAATCATGGTTGCATGTTCCTAAATTCATGCCAATTTGAAAACAATTAGATGACCCAGGGCAGAGGTCAACAAACTTTTCTGTGAAGAGCCAGAGAGTGAATATTTTAGTAAAAATATGAGCCATTTAGCCCTTGTCCCAACTACTCAACCCTGCTTTTGTAGGGTGAAAGGAGCAATAGATAATACACAAATGGATGGTCTTTTCTACATTTCTGGATTTGGCCCGTGAGCCATAGTTTTGCTAACCCCTGACTGAGGAACAATTTGAACTCTGAAATCCTAGGATTGATGTGAAAATAATTAAGACTTTTGGAAGGGGCAACAGAGAATTCTGGAAATCCTTTAATAGAAACCTGGAACCTCTGTGAATCTGATCTTAAAGGGGTTTTAACTTTGTCTTTGACTAGCTATTTCATAATTCTATAGAGCAAGAAATTAACTAGTGGAAAACTAATAGTCACACAATGTTTCCTATTCATGGCAATACAAATAAATTCCCTCTCATAAAGAATATAAATAAATCCCTGTTAGTCAAATTCCTATTTCAATGGACTATTATCCAATTCCCTCATTATTTAATAAGTTATATAAAATATTTGTCACATGCTTATTTCATATTTGTGTGAGAGTCATGATTTTACCTTTAAAAAAAGTTATCCTTTAAGACATTCTCTAATTCAAACATGCATAGTAGATATTTTAGTAGGTGAGGAGGTGGGAGAGGTGAGGGAACATAAGAATAAAAACTACTAAATTTTTATAACACAAGTTGAAATGTGGTTTAAGTATCATCTGCAAACTACTAGTCTATGCAGATATCCAGAAATCCTCACAAAATATTTTATTTCATAATTTAAAATGATTCAATGTACATATCATAATCTTGTTTTTGTCTAATTTGTTCCCAAATATTCCCTTCCATGTCAAAAATTCACAAACTCTCAATGGATCATTAGTAAGCATAAAAATCTGAGTGATGTTCTCAGTTACTGTCTCATCCTCTACCTTGGGCAGTTCTTTTTGAAATATGTGAGACAATAGAAAAGCAAAGAATAAGAACTTGCCCACAAAATTCTTCCTAACTAGGAACATCACTAGGGAGCAAAATTTGAAGGCAAAATGTGTGGTCTCCAGAGCCTCTCCTCTCTTATCTTTTACCATGAATAAGGACTTTGAATTAGTAATAATTTAGAAAAATTGACTGCTATGCTAAAGATGCCATAGATTCTTCAGTAGTCATTAGGATAAGGGATTCAAGTAAGATTGAAAAGGAGATAAAACTCAAAAGAAAAGAAGCGCATATTCTGGATTTCCATGTGTACTCCAGTGTGTCTGGTAGCTGAAGTATAATTGGAGATTAAAGATACAAAACAGACAAAGCAAGGACTTAAACTTTTAATCTGACTTTCTCCCCACAATTAAAAAAAGGAAAATAGTAGTCCCCTTCTGATATTTTTACCTCTGAGAATTGGTGTGATGATAGTAGAAAGCAAACTTCCAGCATTAATGGCCAAATAAAAGATAGAAAAAAATCGGTTTCTTTGTTTTTCCTATAATAAAAAAAGTATAAAATTAAAATATAATGACTTTGGCTATAGACCAGAGGGGAGAGGGGAGGGAATTTCAGGGGAATTTCGGGGGAGAAGGGAAGGGTTTATAGGAACAAATATAGAAGACACAAAATACTAAAGGACAAAAACTAAGGGGGGTGGAAATGGGAGGATGGAGGGGAGGGATGGGTGGGTGGGCTGGAATGGGAATAAAGGATAGAAACTGTATTGAATAATGACTAAAATAAAAAAAATCAAAAAATGAAATAAAATAAATCAACTGATTAAATGTAGCTGATGACCTGACTTTATACCTCACTTTCAAGTCTACTTGAAAAGAATTGGAACTGGAGAGCATTATGGTAAGTGAAATAAGCCAGGCAGGGAGGGGTAAATACCATATGATGGCATCTTTAAGTGGAATCTAATCAACAAAACAAACAAGCAAGCAAAATATAACCAGAGACATTGAAATTAAGAACAATATGACAGTAACCAGAGGATAGGTGAGGCAGGATAATGTGGGGTAGGGAAGAGGGGAGAGAGTTTTCAGGAACAACTATAAAGGACACATGGACAAAACCAAGGGTGGTTGGGAGCAGGATGGCTGGGGCTGGCGGGAGAGGTGGGGGGCAAATGCAGACAACTGTACTTGAACAACAATAAAATAATTTTTAAAAAAGAAAAAAGAATCCAGTGGAGAACAGACTTTGTGTTGGTAGAATTTGATTCCTGGAGGTTTATCATTCATTTATCTGGTTTCTGTGAACGCATGTGCTCTTACCTGCCCCTCTTCAAACTGATCTCCACCAAATGCAGACACACAGGGCTTGATTCCTCCAGTACCGAGAGCTATCAGCGCCAGGCCAATCATGGACAATGCCCTAGAGAAAGAACAACAGGGTGGGAGTTTTGCTGAAATGTGAGATCCTTATAAGCAGGAGCCTCTTGTTTCCTAATTTCCCTCTGAGAACCAGGTGCAGCAGTAAACGCAGAAAAGGGACACAATCTATATTAGAGGAACATGCACAGACATGCAGTCTTGATGGGTGAATGGAATTTGATCTCTTGGACCTTTAAGCTTATACCATTATCTAATAATTTACTAGCTAGAAACTTTAAAGTTATACCTTGAATACTGAATAAGAATTTTTGTAAGGAGTTCTTTTGCAGCCTTATCATTTTCAGTAAAAGAATAGATAAGTGAAATGTTTAAGCACTGTCTCTGGTATAATCTTAATAGACTCATAACAGTCATTAAAAACATTAGAAAACATGATTTAATTGCAAAGCAGAATATCAAGTTATTTAGTATGATCTTGTTTACAGAAGACCAGAAAAAACTAGAGGAACAGATTTATTATTATAATCTTTTACAATATCAAAATGTGATTTATAATAATTAGAAGGGATAAGGGTTATTTATTTTTATGTACTTTTGAATTTTCCAACTTATTTATAAGTATTTTACTTTCTGAATTGAAAAAAAATCACTCATAGAATTTACCAACCCTCATTTTGTAGTTCATTGAATTATAGCAGGTACTACAAATTTTAGATTTTATGATTTTTTTTCCATATCTTCTTGGTTGCTATGTTGCTTTAAAATCCTAAAAAAATATTTGATGGAACAGATAAAGTCAAGAGAGATACTGCACATAAGAAATAATTTTTAAAAAAATATCTCTTATTGATTATGCTATTACAGTTGTCCCATTTCCCCCCCTTCACTCCCCTCTACCCTGCACACCCCCACCCATCCACATTCCCACCCCCCCTTTAGTTCATGTCCATGTGTCATATGTACAAGTTCTTTGGCTTCTACTTTTCCCATACTGTTCTTACCCTCCCCCTGTCTATTTTCTACCTATCATCTATGCTACTTATTCTCTGTACCTTTCCCCCTTCTCTCCCCCTCCCACTCCACTGTTACTAACCCTCCATGTGATCTCCATTTCTGTGGTTTTGTTCCTGTTCTACTTGTTTGCTTAGTTTCTTTTTGCTTTTGTTTTAGGTGTGGTTGTTAATAATTGTGAGTTTGCTGTCATTTTACTATACATGTTTTTTATCTTCTTTTTCTTAGATAAGTCTCTTTAA
>JAPYXV010000611.1:0-14968 GCA_028533065.1 Trachops cirrhosus | reverse complement strand
CATTTCAAACAAACAACCTAACCCTATGCCTACAAGAACTCGAGGAACAACAACAAAGAGAGCCTAGAGCAAGTAGAAGGAAGGAAATAACCAAGATCAGAACAGAACTAAATGACATAGAGACTAAAAGCACAATTCTAAGGATCAATGAATCCAGGAGCTGGTTTTTTGAAAAGATAAACAAAATCGACATGCCTCTAAGCAGACTCACCAAGAAAAAAGAGAGAGGACCCAAATAAACATAATCAGAAATGAAAGAGGAGAGATTACAACTGATACCACAGAAATACAAAGGATTGTAAGAAATTACTATGAAGAACTGTATGCCAAGAAATTTGAAAACCTAGGTGAAATGGACAAATTTCTAGAGAAATATAATCTTCCCAAACTGAATGAAGAACAGGCAGAAAGCCTGAACAGACCAATAACAGCAGATGAAATTGAAGCAGTAATCAAAAACCTCCCAACACACGAAAGTCCGGGTCCGGATGGGTTCACAGGAGAATTCTACAAAACGTTTAAGGAAGAGCTAAACCTCCCTATTCTTCACAGTCTATTCCGAAAAATCCAGAATGACGGAAGACTCCCAAACTCTTTATGAAGCCAGCATCATCCTAATTCCAAAACCAGATAAAGACACAACAGTGAAAACTTCAGGCCAGTATTGGTGATGAACATAGACGCTAAAATTCTGAACAAAATATTGGCAAACCACATCCAACAATACATTAGAATGATCGTTCACCATGACCAAGTGGGATTCATCACAGGGATGCAAGGATGGTTCAGTATTTGCAAATCAGTAAATGTAATACATCACATAAACAAAAGGAAAGACAAAAATTACATGATCATATCAATAGATGCAGAAAAAGCATTTGGTAAGGTACAGCACCCATTTATAATAAAAACACTCAGCAAAGTGGGAATAGAGGGACCACTCCTCAACATAATAAAGGTCATATATATTGGAGACCTACAGCCAAAAAAATAATGGGCAAAAACTAAAATCTTTTCTACTAAGATCAGGAACAAGGCAAGGGTGTCCACTTTCACCACTAATATTCAATATAGTATTGGAAGTTTTAGCCACAGTGATCAGACAAGAAAAGGAAATAAAAGGCATCCAGATCAGAAAGGGGGAAACAAAACTGTCATTGTTTGCAGATGACATGATAGCGTACATAGAAAATCCTATAGACTCGGCCAAAAAAGTGCTTGACTTAATAAATGAATTTGGCAGAACAGTGGGATACAAAGTCAATATTCAGAAATCAAAGGCATTTTCGTATACCAGGACTGAAACAGCAGAAGCCAAGAAGAAAATCCCATTCAATATAGGAAAAAGAAAAATAAAATACCTAGGAATAAATCTAACCAAGGAGGTAAAAGACCTTTATGCAGAAGACTATACAACACTGAAGAAAGAAATCAAGGAGGACACAAACAAATGGAAACATATATCATGTTCATGTATTGGAAGAATTAACATCATCAAAATGTCCATACTACCCAAAGCAATTGACAGTTTCAGTGCAATACCTATTGAAGTACCAATGGCATATTTCAGAGACATAGAACAAACACTTCAAAAATTTATATTGAACCATAAACAACACCAAATAGCTGCTATAATTGTGAGAAAGAAGAGCAAAGTAAAAGGTATCACAATACCTGATACCAAACTATATTACAAGGCCACTGTAATCAAAACAGCCTGGTACTGGCATAAAAACAGGCACATGGACCAATAAAACAGAACAGAGAGCCCAGAAATAAACCCAAGTCTCTGTGGTCAATTAGTATTTGGCAAAGAGGGCAGCAAGATAAAATGGGGTAACAATAGCCTCTTCAGCAAATGGTGTTGGGAGAACTGGACAGCTATGTTTAAAAAAATGAAACTTGAACACCAACTTACACCATATGCAAAAATAAGTTCAAGGTGGATAAAACATTTAAATATAAGCCGTGATAGTATTAAAGTCCTAGAGGAGAATATAGGCAGAAAAATCCCAGATATTTCATGCAGCAACATTTTTACTGATATGTCCCCTAGAGCAAGGGCCATAAAGGAGAGAATAAACAAATGGGATCGCATCAAAATAAAAAGCTTCTGCACAGCTAAAGAAAACAGTATTAAAATAAAAAGGGAACCAACTATATGGGAAATCATATTTGCCAATGATACCTCAGACAAGGGTTTAATCTCCAAGATATATAAAGATCTTACACGACTCCACTCTAAGAAGACAAGCAACTCAATTAAAAAATGGGCAAATGGCTTGAACAGACACTTATCCAAGGAGGACATAGAGAGGATCCAGAGACACATGAAAAGGTGCTCAATATCACTAGCTATCAGAGAGATGCAAATTAAAACCACAGTGAGATACCACTTCACACCAGTCAGAATGGCCATCATAAACACAGCAAAAAACAACAAATGTTGGAGAGGTTGTGGAGAAAAAGGGACCCTAGTGCACTGTTGGTGGGATTGCAGACTGGTACAACCACTATGGAAAATAGTATGGAATTTCCTCAGAAAACTAAAAATGCATCTGCCTTTTGATCTGGCAATTTCACTACTAGGATTATATCCTCAGAACCCCGAAACACCAATCCAAAAGAACCTATGCACCCCAATGGTCATAGCAGCATAATTTACAATAGCCAAGTGTTAGAAGCAACCGAAGTGCCCATCAATAAATGAATGGATCAAAAAACTATGGTACACAATGGAATGCTATGCAGCAGAAAGAAAGAAGGAGCTCGTACCCTTTGCACCAGAATGGATGGCACTGGAAAGCAATATGGTAAGCAAAATAAGCCAGGTGGTGAAAGACAAATACCATATGATCTCATGTTTAACAGGAACCTAATCAACAAAACAAAGAAACAAGCAAAATATAAGGAAAGACACTGAAATAGAGAACGGGCTGACAGTGTCCAGAGGGGAGGGGGGAGGGAATTTCAGGGGAGAATGGGAAGGGTTTACAGGAACAAGTATAAAGGACATATGGACAAAAACTTAGGGGCTGGTGGAAATGAGAGGGAGGTGGGGAGTGCTGGGTGGGGGCGCTGGGATGGGAGTAAAAGAAAATTGTACTTGAACAATAATTAAAATAAAAAATAAATTAAAAAAATAAAATTAAAAAAAAGAATTAACCTGTCATTTAGAGATTTTGTCAGGTAGTAATTTTGTTTTTAAAACAACATTGTAAATGAATCACAAAAGTGTTACTATCTTTGGCCCATCATCCAGGATAGAAAAATAGTCTTATAAATATCAGATCTTAAAATAATTAAGTGGGATTGTGTGGATATGGATAAGGAAGGTGATGAAAGCATATTAAGCTTTTTGGAAGACATGGTAGCATGTGTTAAGACCATTTAAAAATATGTATTTGATCCTTCGACCTAATAAACCCCTATGCTATTTTAAGAAAGGAAAAGAGAGCTAGAAAGACTGACTTTAGAACTAACTACAGTTTATGTTTGACCAATGCGGGGGTTCGGAGTACCAACACCCGTGTAGTCAGAAATGCTCACAAAAATTTTGCCTCCCCCAAAACTTAACTGCTAATAATAGCTTGTTGTTGACTGGAAGCCTTATCAATAATGTAAATAATTAACACATTTTGTATGTTACATGTATTATATACTGTATTCTTACATTAAAGTAAGCAAGAGAAAGAAATGTTATTAAAAGAATCATAAGGAAAAGAACATATATTTGTGTGTATATATATAGTACTGTACATTTTTATTGAAAAATATTCATGTATAGTGGACCTGCGCATTTCAAACCCATGTTATCCAGGGTCAGCTGCACTCATTTCAACATTATTTCTAGGGACAATTTGAAAATGATATAAATGTCAATAATAGGAAAATGGTTTCTCAATATAGTACAGTGAAACAGCACCCCTTGAGTCTGCAGGTAAGGCAAAAATTTTGTGTAGTCATAATTACCCTTGAAAATCCCTTAGGATTTTCCATATTGGTATGTATCCTGTCTTAATATACTCAACTAAGCTAGTTTTTCCTTCAGAGAGGAATAGAGTTGGCTATTTCTTTGATTAGGAGCCATAAATATGTGGAAAAAATACACATTTAAATATTAGAATCATAGAGCAATAGCTACTCACAGGTTCAAGAACTGAGAATTCTCCCATTTCATCCTTACTCTGGGGTGTGTGCTTGTTATTAAAACCATAAACATTAATGATTTGAATTGATAAACTGCAAAATCACTAGTATGAAATGTACCCCCAAAACTTTTAACAGTAATAATTATGGGTGATTTTTGTTTTATTTGTACTTTTTCTACATTTTCTGTAGTCAACATGTTTTACTTTTTAATTAGTAAAATGTTACTTAAAATTATACTGCACAATTGAAAATTATGCCTTTTTTTTACCTGTCTCTCACCCAGCTATTGGAAGGATTACTGAGGTGTTTATTTAGCCATTAAAAAACTGTGCTTGGGTAGATCACATGAAAATTTGTGGTATGTTGTATGTCTTAAAAATTGCCTTATAAATGAAATGAAAGGGTACCAGGAAGTCCTGAGTTTTCCTCAGAATATCTCTCTGCAGAATGGGTATCAGGAGTAAAAAGGGATTTTAATGGCTAGGAAGAACCTACCTAGTTTGGAAAGAGAATAGGTTTTATATTCGTTTTTCAGTGCAGCTTTTGCGTTATATATAATTTACTGTGTTCTCACTTTGATGTCAGGAATATGGTGGGAGTTTTTGCATATGTAATGTTGTTATGCATCTTTCCAACAGCACTTTGAAATGAATATCCTTTCTTGGAAATACCTGTTTTACAAGTGAAATCTTTAAAATGGGAGAAGTAGAACAGCTTTCTTTTGGCCACACAGGTAGTTAAGGGATAGATCTATCTAATTTCACTGTAAAATATTGCCTCTTGGGTCTGTGGTCATATGTTTTTTTTACCACCTATGGTATTCAGCTTGCATTCTGAAAATGAATAGTCAAGCTCTTAAGAATCTGTTTGCATTAGCTATTTTTGCTCTCAGAGATTTGATATACATATTATTTTATATACTCTTAACATACTATATGGGGTAAGAACCCCTAAACTGTATTCTCAATCTTACTTCCTTTTGTTTCTTTGTATTTAAAATAATAAATTTTTATACCTGAAAAACATTAGAATGAAGGAAGATTTGCCATATATACAATAATTTCTATAAGTGGGAGAAATATAAGTATATTCATGCACTACCCTCTTTAAAAAAATGAGGAAGATGGGAGCAGAGAAATAGAGAATACAATGGCAGAGATGATTGGGCAGCATTTGGAAGCAAAGTGGACCAAAGTCATAAGAATGAGTTCGTAATTATAGCTTAATTTTATATTCATGGTTTTTACGTATGGAAACAGAATAAGCTTGCATAGATACCATAGAAGTCTATTCAGGGTTTTATTAAACAATTGAAATGTAATGGGAGACAAAGGAAATGTCATATAGATGTTTGAATACCCATCAGAGTAAGTGGACCCATATCAGCTTAGCTTTCTTTTTCCTAGTCTTCCTTAGTATACTGATGAGAAAGTCAGTCTGATCACTGCAATTCTCTTTAGTCATTGCTAATACCTACTTCCCCCATTGCTTCTACCATAACTG
Organism: Trachops cirrhosus; assembly: GCA_028533065.1. Taxonomy (NCBI): domain Eukaryota; kingdom Metazoa; phylum Chordata; class Mammalia; order Chiroptera; family Phyllostomidae; genus Trachops; species Trachops cirrhosus. Next base: position 9,313 of record JAPYXV010000611.1, on the reverse strand, counting down.
ATACTAGAATGGCAGTTGATTAGTTTGATGTTATTTATAAAATCTTTTTAGCCATTGTAGAAATAATCTTGAAAAAAATAAGGTAGTATAAATTAAGTACAAAGAGCACAGGCTTTTGTGTCAGCTCCCTGAGTTGGGGTTTTATTTGGGGTTTTTTTGTTTGTTTTATTTTTCATTTTTCATTATTTATTTTGTTTTTTTCAGACCTGGATTAAAATTTGGCTTTGTCCTTTGCTAGCTGTCTGACCTTGATCTTGTTATTTAACCCCTGAGTGGCAGAGAAGAGAATATAGCCAGGTGTATGAATGCCTTCTTTTATGATTGTTGGGAGGAAAAAGTATGCTGTTCCACATGAATGACACCTATCCCAGTGCGTGGCACAGAGGAAGTTCTTGGTGTTCCCTTTTCTCCTTCTCACCCCAATTCCTTTTATCTGAATATTTAATTTGTTGTTGTTGTTTCTATTCTAGGTGGATTGTAGACATGGAAGGTGCACCAGGTACCTTATATGAAGGGGAAAAATTTCAACTTCTATTTAAGTTTAGTAGTCGATATCCTTTTGACTCTCCTCAGGTAACTGCCTTGCTTTTTAAAATTTCATTGTATTTTTAGATTATAGCAAAATGCTCAATTAGTGATTTTTGACTTTGTAAAATAAATTCATTATAATTATGTAAATAAATTTACTTTACTGTAATATAATCAGGATCTTATGAACATTTTATCAATACATTATTGAGATGAGGGCTTTGCTGCTTTTATATTTCTAAGAACTTAAGACTTTCTTATCCATAGATGTTAGGAAAAAGGGGATGGAAATCTAACTCAAGCTCATGGGTTGTAGAAGAATTTAGCATTCTGGAATAACTAGGCACTTGTTCCTAAATAAGATGATAGAATGATATTGTAAAGAGGTGAGTGCTTTTTTCAAAGGAGCACTTCTTTGATTTTGCATTGACATGCTGTCTTTGCAACTTTTTAGTATTGCAAGGACAGAATATATCACAAGCTGTTAAACATCTAGACATGAGTCCCAAATCTGATCATTATAATTTGAGGCACTGTCAGTTTAGTTAATGGCTTAATACTTGGACAAGGGAAAATGGTAGTGGAGGAACATTTTTGAGAGCTGTTTAACTGTGGTAAATGATCAGTCATTGGAGGTTAGTGAATGGGAAGCTCTAGGATGACTTCTGGATTTCTGGCTTGGTAAAGGTAAATGAGTTACTTGTTAGTGGCAAAATGATGACTTAATGCCAGCTCTGTCTAGTGTTGCTAGGTAATGAGGTGTTCTGGATGATGAAATTTCCCAAGTACCTGAAATTGAACTTGTTGGATGCTAAAATAAGCTATTTTTAAGGAAAATCATATCTCATCACCACTTTAAATAGAATATACCATAGTCTAGTAGAATTAGACATAATGAAAATAAAAGTAAATGTCTTCCTTATCTCCAGAAGATGATCTTTACTTTCTTTTGTTGCCTTTTGTCTTATTAGCATCATTTTTTACTGTTAATGTTTAAAGACAACAGGGTCTCAGTTATATGAAGGAAAAATACAACTAACCAACTTGGAAGCTTTTGACTAGGGAGATGTTGGAGGTTTACTGTGGGAGCTCACACATGTTTCACCAGAGGAAAATACTGTTTTTTCTAAATATGAAACTAAGTCAAAAGGTTCTCTGATCCTTAGTATTTATATCTAAATCAAATGTCCAAATTAAGCATCCTTTGTATTTCATCTTTTTTTTTAAAGATTTCTTTATTTATCTTTAGAGGGGAAGGGAAGGAGAGAGGGAGAGAAATATCAATGTATGGTTGCTTCCTGTGCATTCCCTGCTGGGAACTGGCCTGCAACCCAGGCATGTGCCCTGACTGGGAATAGAACCGTGATCTCTTGGTTCACAGGCCCACGCTTAATCCACTAAGCTACACCGGCCAGGGCTGTATTTCATCTTTAATAATTCTGTAAGTATGGGCATTTGTAATAAATGCCCACCCTTCTGATTTTGGAGTTCTCCAGGTTCTTCATTCAGCTCTCCCTTACTTTTCTCACTCTTCTCTCTCTTCTCTAACTTCTTCAACCGTCTTAAGCAGCTGAGTCCCAGATCTACAGCTCTGTGTACAACCTCTTCTTTCTGAGGTTTAATTTCATCCCCTTCTTGGACAACTCCACTTGAATAACTCCAGACATCTCAAATTTAATACATCTAAATTCTCTCTTTTTCAATTATAAAGTAAAGGGAAATTTGTTTTCTTGTGTTACTGTCCACCTCTCTGCCGGTGTTAAAAATTTTTCCTTGTTCTCATTCTTGAATGCAGTCCTTTGGATCTTTTTGCCATCATTTCTTATCTTACTGTGAGTGCCCTAGTCCAAGTTTTTATCTTTCATTTGGACTATTACAGAATAGCTTAGTTCTTTTTACCCCTAGCCATCCTTTCACAGTGTCATCAGATTTCTGGGAAGTTACAAATTACCTCATTGGTTTTTACATGTAAACACAGAACCACCATCCCACACTTTCCTCACTAAAACCTGTAATGGTTCATTATTTCCTGTCAGGTCTAAAAGCTCTTTAGCTTAACATTTAGGTCCCTTCATGGTCAAGTCAGAATTTAGTCATTCAGTCACACATTACTTCCATGCATTCTACTATATAGTAATGTTTATATCATACTTTATAATGGAACATCCATCTTGATTTTATCTTGTAATAGCTCTTAATGAAGAGGTTAGAAGGAGATGGGTTCATCCTCATTTTGTAAGTAAAGAAATTGAAACTTACAGAAGTGAAATGTCTTGTTCATAGTTTAAAAGCTAGCTAGTAGAACAGTCATGACTCAGACCCATGTTACTTCTCTCTTTTATACTGCCAATTAGGAGTGAGTACCAGCATGGGAAAAATGCCTCTTTATCCATTCAGTAATGTTATGTCTGGAAGACAAAGATCATACATAGAATGATACCTTTGAAAGCTCCAGGTTACTTGTTCCCAGTCTTTTGGCTATGAGAATTCCTTTTTTAACATCAATTAATTCTGTAGTCTCTCCCATGTCATAGAAGTTGGATACTTCAATATCCATGGTTAAGAACATGACAGAGCTACTCTGAGTCCAGTAAAATTTTAAAATTATGTTTTAATCACATCATCTGTGTGGTTATAATGTAATTATAACGGGTCTAACTATAAATGCTTGATATGCATGTAGATTTCAAGATTTTTGCAATAAGAAACTTTCCAGAGGTCCATTGCTTTGGAGCAGTGATTGGAACCACTCTGGAACAGTATTTGATGGGACTTGGCAACACTGGAACTGGTTGGATAGTCTTTCATTCTCCTGTGCAGTACTAAATTTACCACTGTTTACAAAAGTAGAATTTGGGAAAATGACCCTAGAATAGATTCATCTCATCGTAAAATTATTACTTTTGTATCTGTGAGATTTGTAAGACCATATATAAACTTTATAGTTTGCTGTATTTTTTCACCTACTAGTTATAATTAACTACTCACATTATTTCACTTCATTGTGAAAAAGCTACCTATCTAAAATATGGTGTTGCGCTCAGTTATTTGCTCTAAAAGAAGCAATAACAACAAGAGAAAACTTTTTTCAGTTAATACAGGAGCCAAGATGACACACCTTTTCATTACTGGTTTCTGCTAATGTGCACTGATGATCAGCCATACAGAAAATAAAATTTTTATATACTCACATAGTGCTTTTTTGTGTTAGGAATCAGGTAAATGGTTGGTTAATTTAACATGTATTGAGCATGAATTGTGTGCCAATAATCTGTGTATTTTAGAGATTGGAGAGAGTACAGAAATTAAAAAGCATTGGTCCTTCCACCCTGGCCAGGTAGCTCAGTTGGTTAGAGTGCTGTCCCCATACATTGAGGTTGCGGGTTTAATCCCCTATCAGGACACCTACAAGAATCAACCAGTGAATGCATAAATAATTGGAACAATAAATCGATCTCTTTCTCTCTCTCTCAAAAATAAAAATAAAAGCATTGGTCTTGCCTTGTAATCTGTGTAGTATTTGGATAGGTAGACATTTATTCATTCATTTTGTAAGTATTTATTCAGCACGTAGCATAGGATAGACCCTGTACCTAGGTATTGGTGATTCAGTGGTGAACAAAACTGCAAAAAAAAAAAAAGACAAACCTGCTTTTGTATAGTTTGCATTCTTGTAGAAAGAGATAGACAATAAACAGTAAGTAAAATACAGTATGGAAAATGCGAAAAAGTAGAAAAGAAGAATGAGGGTATTGAGCTTTGGAAAGAGTGGTTAGGGAAGATTTCACTGAAAAGGTGACATTGGAGAGAGATCTGAAAGAAGTAAGTGAGCCCTGTGAAAGATGAGAGAGGAAGAGCAGGTGACTACAAAATGCAAAGGCCCTGAATCTGGTACTCTAGGAGTGGTCCATAAACTAGAGGGGGTGGGTGTAGGTTAGAGGTAATTTGGCCTGGAGGATTCATCACAGGTTGTATAGGGCATTTATACCCCATTGGTAATAATTTTGAATTTTACTCTGAATGAAATGGGAAACAGTTGAAGATTTTCAGCAGAGGAATGATAGATCCTACTTGAAATTAAAAGGTAAAAAGCTGGTTGTTGTATGGCAGATTGACTGCTGGGAGCAGATTGACTGACAGGGAAACCAGATGAACTATTGAAGAAATTCAGGAAGGATAGCATTGGAGGGCATGGAAGGCACCATATTTTATATCTATTTTAAACATTAAGTGAACGGGATTTGCTGATGTCAGAAGTGGGACAAAGCATGAGAGGACATGGCTGTTTCTGAGATTTGTGAGCATATATTGTTATAGTTTTGTGTGTAGATCATGGAGGGCTGCAACAGGAGATGAAAGTGTGAGTGTATCTGGGGACCTGTTAAAACGGTAATGTGAAGCAGTTGGAAATTCATCTCAAGGGAATTAGGAGGTATAGTCAGTCTACATCAAAACTGTGTAGTCTTCAAGCTTAGTATTTTACTGTTTTTCTTTTCCTTTTTACCTTGTTTTTCATATCATAGCTTTTGCTTCCTGCAAATACCCACTGTCTTAGACCCCCTTCCTCTGTCAGAACATCCAACCTGGAAACAAACAAATCTGAAACACCTCTACATTGTCTTGTAACTGTTCCAGTTATACTTGTTGTTAAGCTTTCAAATAATTTTTGTTGAAGAAATTTTAGGCATTTTAGAAGTAGGAAGGGAAATACGTTTTCAGGAGGAAGAGGATACTATATATTTAATTTTGAAACCATATTAATGCTAAGAGCAGAGCTGAAAATATACTCACTGTGATTAAGTTTTAGAAACTTTTAAAAAAGAGTAATCATTTGTCCCTCACCCATATTCCCCCTCCTGTGCATTCCCCCTTAATATAGACCTTTTTGTTCCGTTGCTCAGAAACTTCCTCACTGCAGAGATCCAGAACTTGTTTTCATAGTGTCTTCATCCTTTCATTTGCTGTCTGATTCACCTTGCTCTTTCATGTTATGGTGGTTAAGCTCTTCAAAGTCTTAATAACAGTTTTTATTGACTTACATTGCCTAGCACCTAGGACATGTGAAAGTACATGGTGAATCCTATTCATTAAAGCCTTGGAGGTAAAGTAGAGAAGATACAGGAAAAGACTAGTAGTTTAGAACAACACAGGGCAACCCAACAGGGGTGATGAGAACCCAAGTTTAGTTTCACTATATCCAGAAATTTTGTCTTTGCAGTACATATATAGCTATGTGGGCATAGCAGTTATGAAAGACTGGGAAAACTATTAATATTGATGCTGCTAATGCATACTAGATGACCAAAAGGAAAGAATTGAATTGAAAAGTATTAAAATTCTAATCCCCAGTCACTTTTGTCAAAGATTCACCATTTATACTAGACTACCTATATCACATATTATTCATAATTAGATACTTGATTTAGTTTACAGTAAACTCTTTGCTCATATGTTCAGCTTTATAATTACACATTAAGTTTGTCATCTGCTTATAATTTTCATCAGAAAAAAAAATTCTCTCATATTGTCCCTGGAGAATTCTTGGTATTTATGTTATCAATTGGCTTTTATAATTATAGCCTGTTTTATACTGTTCATTCTGTATATGCTGTGTTTTAAAGTAGCCTGATGTCAAAGTAGGTGTCTGACTTTATAATTACTTCTAGAGCACTAGTCTGAACACAGTAGTGTTCCTTCCTTGTCGTCAATATTGGGAAGTTGAGCTTGATTTTTAGAAATCTTATATATGAGTACCATTAATTTCATATTAGGGAAGAGTTATCTAAACTCCTTATTTTGTCACTATTGGTGGCTTTCAGTTTAGATTTTAGTAGTTTTCTGACAGTACATGCAGTACCTAAAAGTTACCCAGAGATTAGCTTCCCCAAAATTTCCAGTTGTGCGCTGACTGTTGTAGTTCAGTGGATAGAGTGCCAGCCTGCAAACCAAAGGATTGCTGGTTTGATTCCAAGTCAGGGTGCATGCCTGGCTTGCAAGCTGGGCCCCCAATTAGGGGCATTGGAGAGGCAACCACACATCAACACTTCTCTCCTCTTTTTCCCTTCCTCTCTTCTCTCTAAAAATGAATAAGTAAAATCTTTTTAAAAAGAAAGAAAAAAAATTCAGCTTGTATGTGGAATATGCATACTTAACAAAATTATATGGATCCTAAGCATAGTTCCCTCTTAGATATCACCTGCTCTTGAAAATGAGCCAGGCTGATAGGGAGATGTTTGGAAATTTAGATACGTCTGAGAACTATTTCTTTTTTTTTTTTTTTTAATTTTTTTTTAAGATTTTATTTTTATTATTTATCTTCAGAGGGGAAGGGAAGGAGAGAGGGAGAGAAATATCAATGTATGGTTGCTTCCTGTGCATTCCCTGCTGGGAACTGGCCTGCAACCCAGGCATGTGCCCTGATTGGGAATCGAACCGTGATTTCTTGGTTCACAGGCCCGCGCTTAATCCACTAAGCTACACCAGCCAGGGCACATCTGAGAACTATTTCTAATGGAGACTCAGACCTTCAGGTGTTGTTCACATGCATTAGAGCTGAGATCCTTTTCTAAAAGTGTTTTTATTTCCATCAAGTACCTTGTTCTAAAACATCTGTGATTCCACTTTAGTGGAATCCACTTTAGTCGTTTGGTTTAGTGTACAGTCTCCGGTTGCTAACTGTTTAATAGTATCTGAATAAATTATTTTAAAAATAAATAAATTATTCTTATTTATTCCCTTTGGTTTCCAATTCACTGTATTCAGTTGTCTTGTCAGATTTGTTTTAGATAGTTTTATCAGCTACTTGGGACTCCTAATAAAAAGTTTTTGAACTCTGAAAATAATTTCACCATGTCTTAAGTTTTCAGAACTTACATGACTGCATTAAAATAACTGAAATGTACATTTCCTCCTTTGGCTTGTTCTGCAGATTAAGTAAATAAGGATGATTAAGAGAGTGATCTTGAAGAAATTCGGCCTTGGTTACTCTCCTCATCACATGCAGAGGCCAGAATAGGAAAGTTTACATTAAAACAGTCTATGGAAACTACTTACCAGCCTTTTACATGAATAAACTGTTGAAAAGTTTTCTCTTTTATTTCAGGAATTCATCGTCTTTAGCATGTAAACCCAGCCTTTCCATGTTTAGACAAACTTCTAAAATTCTGTATCTGGCAGGTTAGGCCCAAAGAGTTACCTATACTATGTACAACTAATTCATTTCCCCTTTTCTATGGTTGCTAAAAGTTTCAGGCTGGCTTCATTTGCCCTGCATGTAGCATGTGAAAAAGTCCCCCTGCCTTTTTTTTTCTTCTTTAAATAGGGTTATTGAAATCTGATTTTTTATTTCAGTCCCCTCAGACTTCAAAGCTGTTCTGTTGATTTCTGGCTCTCTGCTTGTAGATTGTGTGCTGCTTCTGCTGTAGGTGTCTACTGCTACTTGTCCCTTTTCTTTCTCTTCTCCTGATTTCCTTTTGGTTTGTACATTCTTCATGGCTCCCAGGCCAAGTGATTTAGTTTGATCATCATATTTCTCTAAGGATACTGCTTTCCTTTTGCTTTGTGAATTAGCTGGTCAAAGCATGCCAGGGTAATCATTATATTTGGCCATCTGTGTATTTTCTTTGTTGGTTGCTAATACATTGATTCTTTTACCAAAGAAAGTAATTTGGCAGTTCTTCATTTTTTGTTACTTAAAGAGCACTATTTGTTTGACTTCTTAAAAAAGAGATATTACTGAAAAAGAAATATCTTTAAAAAATAATTGTGGTCAGGGATAAACTCTTGGGCATTGCTTGTGTCCTTTTTTTTTTTAAATATATTTTATTGACTATGCTATTACAGTTGTCCTGTTACCCCCCTTCATTTCCCTCCACCCTGAACATCCTCTCCCACCCACATCCCCCCTTTAGTTCATGTCCGTGTGTGGTAAGTTCTTTAGCTTCTACATTTCCCCTACTATTCTTGCCCTCCCCTGTCTATTTTCTACCTACTATCCATGCTACTTATTCTTTGTATGTTTCCCCCTTTCCCCCTCCCTCTCCTCCTCCCACTCCCCTGTTGCTAGCCCTCCATGTGATCTCCATTTCTGTGGTTCTGTTCCTGTTCTAGTTGTTTGCTTAGTTTGTGTTTGTTTTTGTTTTAGGTGTGCTTGTTCATAATTGTGAGTTTGCTGTCATTTTAGTACACATTTTTTTATCTTCTTTTTCTTACATAAGTCCCTTTAACATTTCACATAATAAAGCCTTAGCGCTGATGAACTCCTTTAACTTGACCTTATCTGAGAAGCACTTGATCTGCCCTTCCATTCTAAATGAAAGCTTTGCTGGATAGAGCAATCTGGGACGTAGGTCCTTGTCTTTCATGACTTGGAATACTTCTTTCCAGCCCCTTCTTGCCTTCAAGGTCTCCCTTGAGAAATCAGCTGACAGCCTGATGGGAACTCCTTTATAGGTTACTGTCCCTTTATCTCTTGCTGCTTCTAGAATTCTCTCCTTCATTTTTACCTTGGCTAATGTAATTCTGATGTGCCTTGGTGTGTTCCTCCTTGGGTCCAACTTGTTTGGGACTCTCTGAGCTTCCTGGACTTCGTGGAAGTCTATTCCTTTGCCAGATTGGGGAAGTTCTCCTTTATTATTTGTTAAAATAAGTTTTCCACTTGTTGCTCTTCCTCTTCTCCTTCTGGTACCACTATAATTCAGATGTTGGAATGTTTAAAGATGTCCTGGATGTTCCTAAGCCTCTCCTCATTTTTTTGAATTCTTATTTCTTCATTCTTTTCTGGTTG
>JAPYXV010006109.1:0-10022 GCA_028533065.1 Trachops cirrhosus | reverse complement strand
ACAGCAAACACAATTATTAACAACTGCACCTAAAACAAAAACAAGAAGAAACTAAGCAAACAACTAGAACAGGAACAGAACCACAGAAATGGAGATCACATGGAGGGTTAGCAACAGGGGAGTGGGAGGAGGAGAGAGGGGGGAAAGGTACGAAGAATAAGAAGCAAGAAGGTAGATAGAAAATAGACAGGGGGAGGATAAGAATAGTATGGGAAATGTAGAAGCTAAAGAACTTATGACACATGGACATGAACTAAAGTGGGGGAATGTGGGTGGGAGAGGGTGTTCAGGGTGGAGGGGAATGAAGGGGGGAAATGGGACAACTGTAATACCATAATCAATAAAATACATTAAAAAATAAAAAAATAAAGACAGGCCTTAGTTACAAAAAAAAGAAAAAGAAAAATATATAGGATGCCCACAAGACTGAGCTGGGGGATGGGACACATGGAGCAGGCCATTGAGAGCTGTGTTGTATAGCAACAGCTTTGCAGCTAACCTCTGGCATGGTCATTTAGCATATCTATAACCTTTAACTGGTTTCATAGATATGTTAAATAGCTGTAGCCATGCTTTGAGCCAGGGGGATGGAAGTGACTTCCACCCAAGATGTACCTGGGAGGCAGCTTTCCCTGATTACAGTGCCTGCATGAGAGCTTGGAGAAGATTGGCTCCATGCCATGCGGCCACACGTGTCCAGACTTATCATGGCAGCTCAGTAAAGCTGGAAGAATACAGGAATGCTGGCAGGTGTAACTGATTGTAGGAGGAGTTGGAAATGGGGCTGCAGAGGAAGATTGGCACGGGAATTTAAGCCTAGGGGTGGCAGCCATGCAGGAGGACCATGCCTCTTTGGCAGAGTGGGGACCCCACAGCTTTGGGGTGCTCCCTTTTGCCACGTGGCTTAGGAAGCAGGAGAGGCTTTGCCTGGAAGTCAAGGGGTGAAAGGACTCTTGCTGGGGGGCCATGAGAAGGTACCACATGGTTTTGGATTAACTGGAGATCATGGTTTTGACACAGCTGATAGTGCTGGGAGCCTGAATCACAGACTTCTACTTCTTTTCCTGAGATACGGTACCCCAGACTGGGCAAAGGGGAGAAGGAAAGACTGTGTGTGTTTGTGGGTATTCTAAAGAACTTTAGTATTTTAATGAAGACATTAAGTCATTACTCTTAAGTGTGTATAGCTTTCAAATAAATAATTCCTTTCCATTTCACAAATCTCTGGCATTGAGAGACGTCTTTCCTCTGGCTGCAGGCGAACCTAATGCGGGGGAGACTCTTGGAGAAAAAGGGAGGTCCTTTTGGTAATAGTATATCATTTACCTCCCCCCGGGTCTGTTCTGTAACACCATCATCCCTTTGAAAAATACATGATAAGCTATTTACAACAAAAGGTCAGAAACCTTTTGTTACTCCTTTTTCTCCTTGAATTTGTACTTCCATTTTACTTCCCAAACAGAATATTCTAATGTAGTATATTTTATGCTCCAAACTATTTGTTGATATTCCTGTCAAATCCCTTTTGAATAAAAATATGTATATAAACAGAAATTTTAAAATGTAAATATTTGTAGATGAGTGGATAAAACAACTATGGGCTATTTACACTATGGAATACTACTTGACCCTAAAAAAGAAAATTTTACCCATTGTGACCTGGATTTATGGATGGACCTAGAGAACACTATACTAAGTGAAATAAGCCAGTCTGAGAAAAGCAAATACCATATGATTCCATTCACATGTGGAGTCTAATGAACAAATGGAACTAAAAAGGAAAATGGGGACAAACTCATAGATAGAGAACAGGATGACAGCTGGTGAATGGGGAGGTAAGGGGGTAAAGGGATTGAGCAAAAAGGAAAAAGGACTAAAGAACATGAACAACAGTGTGGTGGTTGCTGGAGAAGAAGGGGGTATAAGGGGACTAAATGGAAATGAGAAAAAAGTACAATAAAGATTAAAATTCAAATATAAAAAAATAATGAGTAGATAAAAATGAGCTAGTTTAAAAACTGAATCTATCATTAAGTAATAAAAAACAATAATCAAAATAAATAAAAAATATCGCTTTTTAAAATCACCTGAGGACATGCTCACTGATTTTAGAAAGGCAGGAAAGGAGGGAAAAAAACATCATTCGGGTGCCTCTCATATGCACTCCAGTCAGGGACTGAACCCACAACCTACACATGTGCCTTGACAAGGGACTGAACCCATGACCTGTCAGTTTATGGGACGATGCTCCAACCAACAGAGCCACACTGGCCAGGGCAAAAATAGCACATGTTTTTAATCCTATGCCCTAATTCTGAAGCTGAGAACAAGCCTCATTTCCTTTCTGGCAAATAGATGCCATGTTTTTTTGTTTGTTTTTTTAATTTTTATTTATTTATGTTTAGAGGGGAAGGGAGGGAGAAAGAGAGGGAGAGAAGCATCAATATGTGGTTGCCTCTTATGTGGCCCCCACTGGGGACCTGACCTGCAACCCAGGTGTGTACCCTGACTGAGAATCGAACCGGCAACTCTTTGGTTCCCAGCACACATTCAATCCACTGAGCTACACCAGCCAGGGCGATGCCATGTTTAGTATACCTTTAAAGTTAATTCTCAAAGTTTGAACAAAGTTGGATACATTTAGGAGAGTTGTATATTTAAAAGTATTTACTATCAAAATTATATCCTTTGCAACTTTTTAAACATAACAAATTTTAGATGTCAGCTTAAAATTGTGCGTAGATACACAGTTTTAACATTCTTATGAGGGCCAGGCAGCAAAAGAAATTGTAGAAGACTGGTTCAGATATTACCCAAAAACATGTTTAAAGAAAAAGAAGTTTGATCCCCAAATTCTCACACACCTGCCAGTTACCTCTGGAGTGAAAGCATGGCCGACATCCTAAGATTAGGCTGTGTACTGCTGCTGTGTTAGTGGGTGGACACATTGTGGTGTGCAGTGTGTGGACTGATAACCCACTAGACATGGTATAAAGATTACTTCAAAGTGAAAACATATGCCTTTAGGTAGAGAATGCCCTCTCCCCATGATCTGAGAGGAGACCACTTCCTGTATTTCCATTAACCAACTCAGTTCCTGGTGGCATCTGATTTTGCATACATTGTGTGAGACTTTCTCCTTGCATTCTCCAGAAGTATCTGTTACCTCCTTGCTTTTTGTCCAGTCCTTCCCTCCTTTTTCCTGTCTCATGTTGAAATCATTCAAGACAGTGTTTTTCAAACTGCAGATTTCAGCCATTACTGCCTACTAAAACCAATTCAGTGAATTTTAATCAAAGGGAATTTTTGACACTCAAACAGATGTGGGTTTCAACATCCCAGTGTCATTGCTAGCAACCAGTGTTTATATATTTAAACGGCATCCCTTATATTAAGTGTCATTTAAGCCGTTAAACCACTAGGAGGCTTGCTTAGTGGGTATATTTTTCCTCAAGGTTCACACCTTTCTGATCCCTAGTTTTGTATAGTCTCTTTCTAACCTAAAACTTAATCTGTTTCTTGCTTTTTTCTTGAAAAAAAGAACAGCTCTTAGATTTATTAATCAATTTTGTATTTCTTATGACTGAACTTTTTAAATATGAAAATATTTTTATCTTGCTGAGAATGCAAGTGTAATACAGACTTGTAATTATTTTTTCTCTGTGTGCCTTATAAAAAGATTTTCAGACATGCAGAGAAAATTTACTCCAACCATTCACACTGACTGAAATAGAATCTAGAGAAATTAAATTTTATTATAGGAACTTATACTCTCAGGTGTTTAAAAATTTGTGTATCTCATTATAAAATATTCATATCAAGAGATAACATTAGAAACTCATGTCCTATATAAGAAAAAACTCCCAGGATGAAAGAGAAAGAAATATACCCCAAAGGACTACCCAGGTATGGTTCTAAAGGTAAATAGATAACTGTTGCTGCCCAGGAGAGAGAAGGATTCTGGGGAGTATTCTGCTGAGAACACTGTGTTGGCTATATTTTTTGTTGGCTATATTTCTAGGTTATAAAAACGTTGCCCTTTAGGTATAGATCTTTCTGATAAAAATAATGATATAAAATTTCTAATATAAGGTCTATGGAGTTTTCAAAACCAAATAGTTTTTTCTTGTTTTGTGACTTTCTTAGTGTAATGTTTACTTTCAGTTTTACCTAAAATTACTAACCACTAACTGCCATTCTTGCATTGTCCTTATCTCCCATCCTGGGCTTCAGGTTTCCTGGGGACTCCCAAAACACTTGATAGCTTGCAGTGATATCAGGTGCCTTTCTCAAAGCCCTTATGTCTGTTCCACTGAGCTGAGAGACAACATAGATGCAGAAGCCCTCCTTCACTGTCCTTATTGTCCACTGCCTGAGCGTGCTGGGTGTTCAGTAGTGACTTGAATAAATCAGGTGAATGAATAAGTAAATTACATTATCAGATATACATATGTGTCATCATTTTGATTGGGGCATTATTTACATATAGTAAAATATACCAATATATATAATTGTGTAGCCACAGTCAAGAGAAAAAAAATATTTCATCACTCCAAAAGTTCCCTGTGCTGCTTGCAACCTCTTCCCTCTATCTCCAGCCTCTGGCAACCACTATTCTGTTTTTTTGTCTGTATAGTTCTGCCTTTTCTAGAATTTTAGATAAATGGAATCATACAGTATGTAGTCTTTTGTGTCTAACTTATTTATTATTATTTTATTTATTCATTTTTAGAGAGAAGGCAAGAGAAGGAGAGAAAGGGAGAGAAATATCAATGTGTGGTTGCCTCTCACATGCCCCCAACTGGGAACCTGGCCCACAACACAGGCATGTGCCCTGACTGGGAATCAAACTGGTGACCCTTTGGTTCGCAGCCCACGCTCAATCCACTGAGCTACACCAGCCAGGGCTGTGTCTAACTTACTTAATTTAACATAATGTTTTTGGATTCATCTGCATGTTTTAAAACCACCTTAAGTATTTTTTTAAATAGTCCAGATATAAATAACTAGCCCCACTAAGGTTTTACTTGTTATGGTAAGTTAGAACAGTGGTTCCCCAAGCTGCTCTAGAGGATCATGGGAGGTCCCCAAGATCATTTCAGAGTGTCCATAAGGTCAAAATGTTTTCATAATGACACTGAGATGTTATTTGCCTTTTTCACTGTCATGGAGTACTGTAGTTTCCCAGATACTACATGATGTGTGGTATTGCAACAAGATTGAATGTAAAGACATACACAAAAATCCAATCTGTCTTCTAGTAAGCATTCTGCCTTAAAGACATTTGTAAAAGTATTAATGCAACTCTTGGCATTAACTGAAAGTTTTTGTATTGGAAAATATAATCACTTTTTAAAACATGTTAATTATATAAACATGTAATGGGTTGTTTGTGTTATTATATGCATTAGTAGATATTTTAAAAATCTGTTTAACTTCTCTTATGACAAGTAGTAGTACATATAAACCATATTAATAAAAGCTCTTCGAGGTGCTCAATTTTTTATTTGTAGAGAAGCCCTTAGATTAAGAAGTTTGAGACTCTCTGGGCTAGGAGCATTTTTGAAAGGGATCGGGAACAGCATGAAGACCTCTGGGAGCTGGTTATAGAGGTTAGAAAAGGATCTTGATCCTTGAGATGATGACAGGGCCTGAGGTGCCTGGAGAAAGGGCCTCCATTGGGTGGTGTCAGAAGGGATGAGGGCAGAAATGGGAGGACATGTAGTGACAGCAACAGTCCCCTGTGCTCTCCCAGGACCTTGTTGGGCAGGTTCTGTTGATGTATGCACTTTCTATAAGGAGCTAATGAGTAATCCATGCCTGTGGCTGGTTTGCAGGAGGGTGATCACAAGGCCCAGAGGCAGCCACTGTCTTCTGATACAAAGTTGCAGCCATGGTCTGATATTAGGTTGGGCACTTTCTGAAAATCTGATGTCTGTGCTGTGTTCTGATCACAGAGCTAGCATAGGAAATTGTCAGGACTGTTTCTTTGGCTTTCAGGGAAAAAAATTTTACAGTAGTATTCTAAGATCAAATTAAAAGACTACCTAAAATAATTATTTTAATAATAGGTGGGAAGCTGTTCTTATTATTTATTGACAGTATCCTTGTGGGAAAAGATACTTGTGGATCTCAGTGGTTTTGATAATGCTGATAATAAACTCTAGCAAATTTCACCTACTGCCTTTGACTTGTTAATTTCTTTTCTCTCACAGGCGAAAGAGTATGTGGTTTCGACTGAGGAAGATACTTTTTTGTGTTTTGGGGTTATATGTTGGCATTCCATTTCTCATCAAACTATGTCCTGGGATACAGGCCAAACTGATTTTCTTAAATTTTGGTAAGTGTCATGTGTCTGTTTTTCTTTAACTTTAGTAAGAGTTTATTTTCATGATGGTTTACACAGGGTGGGAAAAAATAGATTTATGGATGTTCTTATGGAAAATAATATAATAATAATAATAATACAAGAATAAACTCTGTGTTTTATGTGCTCACAACTGTAAACCTACTTTTTCCCCCACACTGGATTTATATATCCATCACCCAGATCAAAAGATAGAACATATCTATTACCCAGAAAGTTCTCTTGTGCCCCTTCCCAGTTAAAGTCTGTAAAGAGTGCATTGCTCTCTAGGGTTGGCATTTGTATACACAGATGACTATTGAATGGTTGGGGGAAGGTCTTTCTTTAGCTGAGGTGGGTAAACATGTTGAAGTTGCTTTGTCACTTGTCTATTCTAGAAGGTTAACTCTCCTTGGACAAGATGACCACTTTATTTTTTTTTAAAGATTTTATTTATTTATTTTTAGAGAGAGGGAAAGGAAGGGAGAGAAACATCAGTGTGTAGTTGCCTTTACACACCCTCTACTGGGGACCTGGCCTGCAACCCAGGAATGTGCCCTGACTGGGAATCGAACCAGTGACCCTTTGGTTTGCAGGCCAGCACTCAATCCACTTAGCCACACCAGCCAGAGCAAAAGATGACCGCTTTAAAAAATAATAATTAAGGCCTTTTTTTCTTTTAAAAAATCAAAATTTTTTTCACTTAAAAACTGACATATACTTAGGTGTCTGTGGCATGATATGCTGGCTTTACACTGTTGCAGTCTCCTTGAGCTATCTTGAACCTTGTGTGTTCCAAAGGTGTTTTTCTTTTTTTTTCCATACTATATATTTACTTTTTTGCAAGTGGGAGGGAAAGGTACAGAAGTACCAAGCATGTGAAATAGAACGTAAATAGTTTCTGGGAATAATCCTTTTAAGGAGCACCAGTTTATACCTACCGAATAAGGTTAGGAGGGCAGGGACTATTTGTGTTGGTGTTACAGGTTTCAGGATAGAACATGGTGCTCCATAAATGATGGTCTTCAAATTGGGTATGTGTAACATTTGAACCAGATGAGGTGTCCCCTAGGCGTGCTCTTTGGTTCCCTTGGTTAGCAAAGAGTGGATTTGAACCTTATATGTTTGGGAGCTAGAGGCTAGGGAAGTTGAGGATGGTGACTGTGGAGGCAGCAGAGGAGCTGATAGAGAGGAGGGAGGAGGAAAAGCCTGAGGATCAGGGGGAACACTGACAGGAGATGTTGAGATGGTCTATGTGTAATTGGCCTGGTCCATGCTAGGAGAGGGATGGCTAGCACTAGGGATTCGTGTGTCATAGGGCTCCAGAACCCCTTGCCCGTAGTAACACAAGTGCCCCCAGTTCTGCAGGTGTCTGGATATACTAGTTTGGGGTGTTAATTCTGTAATAGACTTACTGATAGAAACTTGGAAGTCGCTGGCTAAGAGGGAATTTCTGCTCTAAAGAGGAACAGTAGGAGTAGAAACAAATAGTAAGATCAATATTTAATGCTTCATAAATCCAAAATAGGTTTTTTATTTGGTCTTAAAACAACTGTAACTTTCTTGCCCCTTCGTCGTCTTGGCAGCTGCTCTTGGCTGGGGGCTACCCTGAACCTAAGACAGAAAGATGGTGGCCACAAAAAAGATGAAGTAGTCACTGCAGTTGATCATATCTAGGCCCCAACTTGTTATAAAAAATGAAAAGTAGACACTGGGGTACAAGCATACTCTGAAAATGATCGGACAAGGCAAAGAAAAATGGAAAGTACATGCTGGGGTACAAGCATACTCTGAAAATGTTGCAGACACCAACAACTAGCCAAACTTGAGAAAATCTTAAATAGGGTACTACACCATGTTGGCTAAAACTGTTGTCCATCACTGTTATGGCAATGATACTGAATTGGGCACAGGGTATGTAAAATACTTGAGTATGTACACTGGCTATTATTCATCCAGGTGACTCTGATATCATTAGAAGCAGGGCAGCCCTGGCTGATATGGCTTAGTGAATTGAGTACCAGCCTTGCAAACCAAAAAATCACTGGTTCAATTCCAGACCAGGGTACATGCCTGAGTTCTGAGCCAGGTCCCCAGCTGGGGGCACATGAAAGGCAACTGATGTTCCTCTTACACATTGATGTTTCTCTCCTTCTTTCTCCCTTCCTTCGCCTCTATCTAAAAATAAATGCATAAAATATTTTTTAAAAAGCAGCAGCAGCATGTCAGAAAAGTCTGATAGAAAGTAAACCATGCAAATTAAAAAAAAATAAAACTAGTAAGAATTTGTTTTAAAAAAAAAATTTAGGACATCCAGCCAAGATGGAGGCATAGGTAGACACACTGTGCCTCCTTGCACAACCAAAATAAGGACAGCAACAATTTAGAAACAAAATAACAACCAGAACTGACAGAAAATTAAACTGTATTGAAGTCGGACAACCAAGGAGTTAAAATAGACACATTTATCCAGACTGGTAGGAAGGGCCCAGTCAGGCTGCTGGGCAGAGAGGGGTCGAGGCACAAAAAGCGGTGGCATCAGGTATGTAAGGCATCCCGGGTGCACAAGACCACAGTGGGCGGACCCTGGGCATGCAGGCAGCAGCTGCCAGACCCCGGGCTCTGGGTGGCAACGGGCAGACCAAGCGAGGCAGCGACTGTGAAGCAAGGAACTGTGTGCAAGGCGGCTGGCTGACTGGGCAGCCCCACATTAACATGCAAATAAAGCAGGTAAAATTGGGGAGCCAGACAGACCGCACAACCCAGGGTCCCAGCACTGGGAAATAGAGCCTCCGGGCACCGATTGAAGACATGTGTGGAGGTTGAGGTGCTGGGAGAGACTCCCAGCCTCACAGGGGAGTTCATTGGACAGACCCAGGGGTCCTAGAACGTGCACAAGCCCACCCCCACAGGAATTAGCACCAGAAAGGCCCAGTTTGCTTGGGGGAAGCTGTGGAAGGGCTAGAACCCAACAGAGAGTAGAGAAAGTGCCATTGTTCCCTCTCAGACCCTGCCCCCACATACAGCATCACAACCCAGAAACTGGGTTGCCCCGCCCTGGTGAACATCTAAGGCTCTGTCCCTCATATGTAACAGGCAGGACAAAACCGAAAAAAAAAAATACAAATGGACCAAATGGAAGAACAGATCAAAGCTCCACAGCAAATACAACTAAGTGACCAAGAGATAGCCAACCTATCAGATGCATAGTTCAAAGCACTGGTGATCAGGATGCTCACAGAATTGGTTGAATTTGGTTGCAAATTAGGTGAAAAAATGAATGCTATGCTAAGTGAAATGAAGGAAAATGCACAGGGAACCAATAGTGATGTAATGAAAGATGGGTCTCACATCAATGGAGTGAACCAGAAGGAAGAAAGAAACAACCAAGCAGAAAAGAATGAAGAAACAAGAATTCAAAAAATGAGGAGAGGCTTAGGAACTTCCAGGACATCTTTAAATGTTCCAACATACAAATTATAGGGGTACCAGAAGGGGAAGAGGAAGAGCAATAAGTGGAAAAGTTATTTGAACAAATAATAAAGGAGAACTTCCCCAATCTGGCAAAGGAAATAGACTTCCTGGGAGTCCAGAAAGCTCAGAGAGTCCCAAAGAAGGTGGACCCAAGGAGGAACACACCAAGGCACATCATAATTACATTAGCCAAGATAAAAAT